>JAIPRM010002575.1:7717-29842 GCA_025469315.1 Stegophylla sp. TES_Ste_2020
TGCTTAATAAAATTTTAAACCTACACCCGTGCGATTTTACTTAATTACTATTTCCCATACATTATTTTTTTTTGTGTCTCGGCAGCATTTTGCTTCATTGATGAATTTTTTTACTGGCTAATTCCCACAGCTTAAAACTACTTACTTGGCTAAAACTTACACTACAGTTTATATATACACAAATACTATGACATATTTACATATTCTTAATAATACAACAATACATAACACACGCATACACGCTCACAGATATGGAATACTTATACTTGATAAGTGTATGTAGAGAGCCTAAATAATATCTTGCTTCTCTAGGTGGATGTTTCTATGTATATAAATGTAGTTATATAATATAATATAGACGACTATAATGAATAGGGGTACTCACTGTTTATTTTTGTGACTTGCGTTTATATTTTTTATTTTGACGACCGACATTATCTTGGAAACTGAAAACTGAAACAATCACCTGGAAATTAAAATATTTCAATGATGTTAGTTAATATTTGAGTTGCGATCAAGTTTATGTGCGCTCAAACTAGTTTAGGAATATGATATTGTCCATTTATCTTCGTCGTGTGGGTACAACATGATTGTGGATGTTTTGCCTTTTTTATAACACGATTGCGAACGTTAGAGATGTAACAATATGATTCAAAATTTTACCTTAAAAACTACACGATTGCGGACGATTTTCAATGCAACGTTGCTAAGCTTATAAAATTATTATAAGCAAAGATAAATAATACGACAAAAATGATACGATCAAACTTCAAAGTTGTATATTTAAAACTATGTATTAAAAATTGTGCATAATACAATTATTAAAAAAAAATTCAAGTCGCTATTATGCTATTAATGGTTATTATTATGATGCCTATTGTTTTAGATTCTGAACAAAGTGAAGAAGCTAGTGTTTTTACAATGATGTTTATTTTTTTTTCTGTGTACAACTTTTCATATGGAAATACTTGTCCAAAAGTTTCGATCAATAACTTTTTGAAACCCGATTCGTCTCTAGATTGTACTTTAGAGAGGTCATTTTTTGAATTTCTCAATTCTTCAATGTTTTTTTGGAAAAAACTACCCAAAATTTGACAAAAACGACTCGAAAACCATCATTTTTTGATCAGAATTTTATGAAAATTTAAACATAGATAAAAAATCCTATAAAAAAGATTTTGGCGCAAGAAAATTTTGAAAATGTGAAAAAAATTTTTAGACATTTTTCGAACATTTTTTTTTCTTATATTATTAACTTCCTTCGTTCAGAATCGTTTTACTGAAGAAATGATTTATCATTTCTTTAAAATTTAATACGCTCGTCAAGAGAATACCACCCGTCATGCGAAGTATGTCTGGCTTTTTAAAGGACGTACCTCATGTGCACCTTTTACATCGAAATTAATGGTATTACATGGGAACCTCTTTTTCGACAGCATTATCCGTAGGACATTAATTTCCCAGAACTGTACGTCTGTACACGGAGGCACACAATTTAAAAAAAGTTAATTAGAAATAAAAGGTACATCTTAAATAATTGTGTAACGAACAAATCCAAGACCTAATGTGCGTATCATTAAAGAATCATTAAAAATGAATTAATTATATCAGGGATAACTTAATTTGGTTGTACTTTAAAGGTACTACGAATTTATAATATCGAGCATTTGAGCATATTTAATAGGAACAGTTGAGTTCATAATAATTGGTCTGTGAGCCGTTTAACATCGTATTGATTTTTAATGCGATTTCAATTTCTGTTAATAAGTTGATAATCGCTTCAAAGAAGAGAAAATAAGTTAGTAACGTGAATAAGAAAAGTCTAAACATGATATAATTTTTAAACAAAATCATGAAATTTCACCAACCACCATGCGACAGAAAAATATAAAGTGCACAACAAAATTACCTATAGGGAACATAAAATGGTGGAATAGAAAATATGTTTTTATATAAATTCGGACGTTTCTAGTGTGTTCACTATACTTTGAAATTAACAATTATTATTTAGATAAGAATAAACATTTATAAGTCAAATTCACTATATAGCGATCTTCAAGAGACCAAGAGAATTAGATTATTATACCCGAATTTTGTTATATTCGGATTACTAAATGAACTTGATTTTTTTGAAAAAAATATTTATCAAGTAAATTTTTTATAGCCACTGATTTATTATTTTGTTTTGATCATTATTATTATCGATGAAACTCAAAGACACACTGGTTATGATTCGTATTAAATTATTATATGTTATTACTAGAGTGCAGATTTTGAAGGCATTTGATTTTTTTTCTATCTCTCTAAACCGAAGCTACATCAGCTATAAATTCGATTTATACCACATTTAGAATAAAATTCGCGACATTTTATTTTGCTTTTTTTTGTATTTTAAAGCTTTTTGGGATATTTTGGGCACTTTTTTTGGTTTAAAAGTTACATTTTTTCAAAATGTGTTCTCAATAAACATACGTATTTGAAAAATTAATTCAGTTTAAAGAGATGAGATTTTTTTTTTGAAAACTTAAAAATAAATTTAATTGCCCAATGCAACTCCGATGATATTGGTTAATCAATACCATCGGAGTTGTAATTATTTTTTAACAAATTTTGATAAATTAGATATCTTAAAAAGAATAAATCTAATTTACAGATAAACTGTGGAAGAAAAAGAATAGTATGAAGATTTTTTTTATGATTTTTTATGATTCCCCAGTTTGATTCCGTGGGTTACAGGAAGTTCTTTGGTTTCACTGTTGTCTCCGTTCTTATCAACCGGTCGGTTTTATTATTATATTACAATAAAGTTTTATTGTATATTAGTATATTAAGAAAAGGACATGTGCTAGTCGTCAAGAATGATGTCCTATTCAAACGCATGAACGTACGGCTGTGGTCCCACTAGATGTGTCGTCAGCAATATTCCACGGCACGTGCAGGGGTTCACAACAGTTTTTTAAATATATATATCATTTATAAATAATACGTTTTTCGTAATTAATATGTATATTTTTTTTATCTAAAACCCGATTTTTAATACTTTTTTTAAAGCTTTTTTGAGAGATTTGTTGAGCTTTATTACTTTACTTTAATAAAATATAAAAAAAAATTGAAGAAATTGAGAAATTAAAAAAAATTACCTCTCTAAAGTATCAACTAGAGCAGGGATTCCCAACCTTTTTTACTTGGCCAAACACTTGATAATTTTATAAATTTTTACGGCACACTTCAAATTCAATGTTATAAATATAACTATTAATTTTAATAAATAATATAAAATAAATAAACACACATAAAAAGAAAAAAAATACACGGCACACCAGCAGAATTTCGCGGCACACTTTTGTGCCGTGGCACAGTGGTTGGGAATCCCTGAACTAGAGGCAAATCGTGTTTCAAAAAGTTATTGATCGAGAATTTTAGACAAATAGATCCATACGAAAAAGCGTCCACAGAAAAAAATAATAAAAAAAATAAAATAAACATCATTGTAAAAAACCATGTTTTGAAGTACATGTTCTAAAATACATGTTTTGAAAAAAAGCCAACAAGCCGAGTACTGACCGAGCAATCAAGGTTGTGATTATAAAGGTGGGTATCCGCCAAAACGCAAGTCTGTACGAACGTCAAATTTCTTTTGATGTTACCACTTCCAGAGCGAACGGCTCCGCACGCGTGCGAATGATTCAGAACCGTTCGTAAGACTGTGCGTTTTGGTAGAGACCCACCTTAACAGAAAATTACTTCAATTATTTTTCCAAATTCTGTTAATTCGACTATTTCAATCGAAAGTCATCGCATTGTTTATGAATTTTATTATTTTGATTTTGTAAATTGGGTATTTGAGAAATCGAATATTTATTCTTTAACTGTAATTGTAACTAATGACGAGAAGTATAGTACAAACAATATTTTAATTATAATACATCGCTAGTATCGCATACAACATATTCAGTATCAAACGTTTTCTAATCTTAAGGATTGCCAATTTTTTTTTGCCGGAAATGGGTATCAAACCTTATCCATTTCAAGCGATAATGGGCATTGCCGACAAAAAAAAAAAAAAAAAATAACCGATGATGGAACAATATTATCGATATGACGGCTGGTACTTACGCAGTGTGGGCACAAAATAGGTGAAATTTAAAAAAATAAAAAATATTAAAAAAATAAAAAATAATGAAAAAAAAATTTCACCTATTCTGCGGTGTGGGGCCGGTGGTTGCAACAGGTGTCCTCCACTCGCGAAACGGTAACGATTTATTCCTCGTACACAAAACACGAAAATGCTTGATTCAATATTGTTATTGAAGTGAAGAAAATCCCTAACGGACCACAGTGACAATTGTCTGATATGGTCTTGAACTATTTATCGGCAGATGCGATGATTTTGAAACGAGACTGTTACGGACGCTATGACGGAATGACTATTGTGCCATACCGTACGGTCAAAATCACTACGGCGGCGATCAAAACGAAGGAGCACACACGTCACAATATTATGGGGTGGAGGGGTTACGCTGTCAGCTGGTCACACACGAAGGGACCAGTTTGCAATGACACGTTGAGTAGGAGTGAAGGTGGGGGGATTGTCGTTTTGGTACAGTTATGGTAACTTCTGACCACTTATTATTGTATTTTTAAGACAACATACAGAGTTCGCTGTGACGTAAACATGTCATGTGCGAATTTAGAAAATTTCGAACCCATGACCAGACAACATTTTAGGAGTCCGTAACAATAAGTCAAACACAAATAAAACAATTTCAGAATTTAAAAAGTTAAATATACTTCGTATACCATGGTTTTTTTTCGCTCCACGAGATAGATACTCTTGGTGGGTGTGTTGAATTTTAAAGAAACGATAAATCATTTCTTCAATAATACTATTCTGAGCGAAGTATGTAAATAATAGAAAGAACTTTAATAGTAGTCATTTTCAACACACCCACTAAGAGTATCTGACCCGAGGAGCGAAGATTACCCATGGCGTGAAGTATGTCCGGTTTTCTTATTAATACTTTATTTTATTTATCTTTGCTTTAATTTACATTACTTTACTTTCTTTATCCAATAAATAAAGAAAAGAAAAAAAGAGATAATTTTACTAAAATTAAAAAAATAGATTAATGGTAAAAAGTGTTTGTATTTTTTTTTCATATTTTCAAAAATTTTCTTGCGCCAAAATGTTTCTCATATTATTTTCTATCCATATTTGAATTTTCATAAAATTTGTATTAAAAAAGCAAAGCAAAGTAAATTAAAGACAAGAAAGCACGGATATTCTTCGCTTGGGTCAGATACTCTTGGTGGGTTTGTAGAATTTAAAAAAAATGATAAATCATTTCTTCAATAAGACGTTCTTAAACGAAGAAAGTTAATAATAATAGTCGTCATTTTCAACAGACCCACCAAGAGTATGTGACCTGAAGAGTAAAGAATATACGTGGTATGAAGTATGTCTGGTTTTTTGTCTTTACTTTACATTTTTTTTATCTAATAAATAAAGGAAAAAATATTTAATGAGAAAAAAAAATGTTAGAAAAATATACAAAATTTTTTTTCTCATTTTTAAAATTTTCTCGCGCCGAAATGTTCCTTATATTATTGTCTATCTTGCATTATTTCATTTTCAGTTTATAATTTCATGTATTACAAATTTTGTTAGAAAAGGGCTCACAAAAAACGAGATTTATTTATTTATCTCAAAAATGGTCAATCTGTACACATTACATTATTTTTGTTAGCGAGTAAACATTTCAAGTTTCTAGAACTATTTATGTATTTAGCTCTTAAAATATATTTTGTGAAAAATTTTATTTACATCACATTTTACCATTTTTACTTAAATGTTGGGTATTTTTTCCTGGTTTTTGAAAAAATCTGTAGAGAATTTTGAAAAATGACCACAAAATTTTCAACCAAAAACATATTATGCTTTATGTATGTAGTGATCTGAGCACTTTTTCAAATATATGCAGAAAAAAATAAATATCATTGTAAAACCACCAGCTTTTTTGCTTCAATTAAAATCTTAAATAATAAATTTAATTTTGTTGCGTTTTATTACTACATGGCGTAAATTTCATATTATTGAAGTCTTAATATTAATTACTAGTTAATTTTATTCACTATGTTTGAAACATGGTACTACGGTATGAAGTAAGGGGGGAGGGGAATGCCATACCATTGCTCTTTTTGATCACTCTTTTTATTTTTTTGAATTTGAATATATATTTAGTAGAACAAACATATTTTGGTTTTCTAATTACTTGTTACATAAAAAAAATCATAATGAGACGATATTAAATATTTTATACATATATCTTATTGACAGTTGTATTTTTTAAAGTGAGTGCTAATAAAATTTTAGGGAGGCACCCAATCCATAAAATTTACTCGGATTCAATACTGCATTGGTACCTGTAATGTTTGAATAGTCGTTTTTCAATAAAACAAAATATTGCTTTAAGTGTTTCATATGTATATGAAATGTTCCTGGTACACTACTAAAAAGCAACACAAAAAATGTTCCAAATCACTCTTTAGGTTGTTTCGAAGTATAAAATATTTATATAGATACAATAGTAATATAGTATACAGTATAGTATATAAAAAGTTATAATTATATAATAATAAATTTCATTTAATCATTTAAAAATTATGAATGTTTATGTTTATGTAATGTTTTACACTTATAAATCAATATGTAACTTTTACACATTGGTTTCAACACTTGGATGTTTTTAAATATTTAAATAGATTTACAGGAGTTTGCATTGCTGAAATTAATTTATGTGTTGCCTTATTATTATAATAATTGTTAATTTGAATAATGACCTCTCTAAAGTACCATCTGGGTATAATTTTGGATCTCTAGAGGTACTGAACGAAACTTTTAGACAAGTATATCTAAATGAAAGTGTTTATAAAAATAAAAAAAATTAAAAACATCATTGTAAAATCATAAGCTTTTTCGCTCTGCTCAGAATCTAAGAAAATATTGTAATTTGTAGAAAACAATTATACAATTATTTGCAATCAGTGGTGTTTTGTGGTTTTGAAATTAGGTGTTGAAAATATCTTATTGCATATCAATAATTAACAGACGTTAAAATAACACCTTGTGTTCGCATGTTTATGCATTACATAGAGTTATGCATTATGTACCCTTTATCACAAGATTCGTGTTTCTTATCTCATGTCATATACTTTTAAACATGTTGAAGAGTTATAAAATATTTTTACGACTGGAGTAACTTTTATTTATCGTAAGATGTAAAAATTGTATACAATTATTATTTCAAATGTATAACTTAATGATACTCCACAGGTTTATGCATTATTTAACCCTTTATCGTTTTGGTGTTAACGCATGACTTACAAACCCTAAATAAACTCCAATGTTTGTAATATACCTTCCCCCCACCAAAAAAAAAAAAAAAATTCTAAAAGTTAAACATTCTGATTATTATACTCCAGTGTCGGATGATCAAATTCGAAGAAATAATCTTATAAATTAAGTAACTAATATACTCTAATAATTAATAATAAAAAGTAATTTTAAGGCAAGTATAGATTTGAAAAATGTTAAAAATTTGTGGTGTTTATCACAATATATTGTTGAATTTTAGGTATAATATAATACAAGTTCACTAAGTGAACCTGGGAGGGCTTTCAAGACATTTCGCCACATAACAAAATTATCACTTTATCTCTCAAAATATTTCATAGCCAAATTTGAATCAAATGGCATTTGAGGAGATGGAAAACTGTCAATAAAATATAAACAATTTATAGTTGCTTTGTAATACATTATATAATAATTATTTAATTAGGCTTAATCTAATTTAATAATTTTTCGCAGCACATCTATAACATTATCACAGCACACCCTTTAGAAAACACTAGTATAGATAGAGGTATAACATTATCACAGCAGACCTTTTAGGAAACACTAGTATAGTTAGAGGTTTAAATAAAACATATATTATGTAAATATTAAATACCATATTTTTCACAAGTATAATATAATTTTTAACCATCACCTGCATTTATCTTTGGTATAGGTAATAAATTGGGAATCAAGATATTAATTAATGTCTAAATTTGGGTTAGTTTCATTTAATTATTTGAAAAATATGTGTGTGGATAAGAAATAGTTACTACATTTGCGATAGAATTAAATACAAATTACTAATTAGGTTTAGTTCTGCTATATTTCACAGAAATATAAAAGGTCTCTCACACAAATAAAAATATAAAATATTTTATAAAATGTTTTTTATTTAAAAATATGAAATAAGCAAATAAAAAATAATCCCCTATCACAGTCTACAAAACAGAATATATGTTAATAACTAGAAATTTTTAATAATTGCATCCTCACAAAAACCAATCAATTACTGAAAAAATACATGATTAAATGGACATTTAATGTTAGAAGTATTAATGCTGTTCCTATATCAATTTGAAAACGTGTAAAGATTTTTATAAAGGAGAAATGATATTCATAACGTCCATATAATTAATTTGTATCAAAACAAAATTAAGGTACAAAATATTTCATTTGTAATTAAGATGCTTAGTGAAGATATACAAAACAATGACCAAGTAAAAATAAGTAAATCTTTAAAACTAAGCTTTTTTCAAAAATATTATTTAACAATAGTTAATTAAAAATTATTGAATGTTTAAAAAATATTAAATACTTTAAATATGGTTATAGGTAATTACTCTCAATTATATAATTAATGTTTTGCATAGCTTCACTTTGCTGCACTGTCCATTAGATAGACATAGAAATAATAGGTATGCAAGTATCACAATATTCTAAATAAGATTGGTTTTTGTGAAAATGTTAAAACGAATTGAAAAAATACAAATTTTTTGCAAATTACATTTCACTAAATAAAGAGTTAAATGAATAACATTTTAAGTACACGAGAATTGTATGTAATAAAATTAAACAATCATAAAACTATTTTTATATTATTGCTAAAGCTCAAAATACAGTCCACAGTTAATGGTAACCTAGTAATTAACTTTTAAGTAATAATATATTAAAATTTATTTAAAAATTACTAAGTTGAATTTATATATAAAATATTCATCACTATGTAATCAAATATTAGTCATGAGATTTAACTAGTACTAAAATATTAAAAAAAAAAAAAAAAATACATACATACATGTGTTACCAATTTATTATTTTATAATAAATATATGCATCAAGCACATTGAGCGTATTTAGGGCATATTCAAAATAGTACGAGAAAAGGCAACATAGATATTAAGTCTTAAAAACAAACCTTTGATCATATAGTAATTGGTTTGATCATATTTTTCATAGATGCCACTTTACATAATGAGGTGTGTACAAAAAAAGAAAAGCAAAAATATCAAAATATAATACATTTAGTGTACTATTGCACATTAAATTTAAAACTTGAAAATAAATGAATAGTATAAGTAAACAGTTTAGAAGATATGTCTATTGTCAATTTAAACTAAGATAATATTTTATCAACATGATAAAATAAAATTATAAGGTCTAATGAGTCAAGCATATCTTGTTATACATAATTATTATATAACAAATAATATTAGTTAATATTTACCATCAAAGAAACGAAACAACAGCAAATAAAAAAATATTTTAAAATAATTGTTATTTACTGGGCAAAATGCATAGAAAACAAAAAAAAATTTAGTTATAAGATGTTCGAATAAAATAGAGATCCAAAATATCTTTAAGAAGTAACAATTTTAGTAACAAACTGTTGATTAAATAAAACTATTTTAGACTTGAGTTTTAATTCGGATTGGAAATGATTGAAAAAGTATTAATGGTCTTCACTAGTTGGACCATAAAATATGAGTTCTGGAATCTGTCCTCCTTGAACACCAGTTCCATTAGTACTTTCTGATGAACATTGAAACTGAAATGTGACGCAACCTGCATTTATTTCACTAAGTCCTTCTTGACCAAAATAACTTAACTCTGCACCATCTAATATAGCTGAAGCAGTATAAAACAATTCGGGATCTACTTGTACAGGATGTGCAAAATACACATGAAAAGTGTTACTCGAACCATCTGAAAAGAACTTTGTATTGTTTTCAGCTAAAATACGACCTAAACGTTTGAGTTCTATTTTAACATTATAATCAGCTGCTCCAGTGGATGAACCATATAAACCGAAACCAACAATGAACACACGACGATCAACACTAAATTGAATACTGTCACAACGGCCTCGATATCGCCACTGATTGCTACGATAGGCGCATGACTGAAATCGATGGCACGTCTGAGGTTTAAGTCCTATACGCGGTTTAGTTGGATAAGTCAGACGAGGTTTGTTGGATGCAGTATAGTGGAGAAATAAATCAACAGTTTCTTCTAATGTTAGCATACCCATTTGAGCTGGGCCATTCGCGAATTCTTCTAAAGACATGGCTGGCAGTCTGAGAAGATACAGGGCAGAATCTAGTACTTGTCTTTTATTTGAGGGAGTAGGTTCTATTTCACGTCTGTTACATTCAGCTGATGCCCAATTCATGGCCGCTTCCCATAATATGGTTTCTTTACAATTAATTGTTTCACGTCCTAATACACTCTGTAATGTATCTGCGTCAATGTCAACAAATCCATCTGAATGTAATGCAATTTCTGCCTAAAAGACAAAATAAACATAAATTAATAATAATTAAAATTGTAAATCAGTTTATATGAAATTACTTGTGCATCAATCACTTCCCAACATCTTTGCATCAGTTCTGGCTCCTCGAATAGCCGTGATTGACTGAGGAGCAAACATGCGTTTTTTGCAGTCAAACTTGTTTCTAAATAAGCTACACAAGCCCTTGCTAAATGAGGTACAATATATTTTTTAGCTACATATAGCGTGGCTAGAACTGTGTCTGCTTCTAAATGAATTTCATCACAGTATAAATATCTAAGTAAACAGATAAAACAAATAATGGAATAATAATAATAATAATAATACAATTTAAATATATTTAATAACAAACCTCAACAACGTGAGAAAGGCTGTTGGCTCAACATCTGGAACTTCAATTTCTTCTTTAGTATCAGCTAAACCACCATAGAACATGGCATAAAAAACTGAACTTCCCGTAGCTAAAATGTATTTATGTGATGGTATACGTTGTGTATGCCCTAAAATAAAAATAGATAAATAATAACATTAATAATTATGTATTTTATCAGTTAAATTTATCATGAAGTTAAAACACAGAATTATTCTGTAGTTTAAATATCACAGATACCTAAATAATGTTGGTACTCATAGAAATAAACATGGTTTTGAAGATTTATAGGGCTTAAGCTCCCATTAATTTAACATTAAATCACTGACTCCATATCTCAATCTACAAGTGATGACATAGGTATGTGTAAACTTATTACAAAAGAGGAATCATAATAATATATTAAATAATATCTAGTTATCCCTCTTATTTAGATGAAGTATCAATTTATTTCCAATACTTTGAAGTTTTAACTATTCTGCATTGGGTAGTAGTGGCTATTCACTGAAGTCTTTATTTTATTTTTCTCTACACCAAACAACCTCTTAAGGTAACTTATAGTTCTGTCATTGTCTGTTCGATATTGATTACATATACCTAACAGACTTAAAATTTTCCATATCAAATAATTATTTTCATAAATATTATTCACATTCACTACATACAGATAGGTACGTACCATTCATATCTCTTTATTGTATTACCTAATATATTATTGAGATAATAAAAGAGTTAATACTTGAATACCTAATAGTGGTAGTTAAACTTATAAGTATAATTAACATGTACAGTACCTAAATAATATGTAAATATTATGAATATGACAAAATACTGATGATTTTATTAATAATTATTTTTATTAGACAAATGACAGTACGAGACTTCACTAAGCAATATTAAGTCATTAATTTTAGAAACCAATAAGAACTTAGATTAAAAGTAGTAGGAAGCCAGTTAATAGATAGGTACTACTTTAATTTATAATTAAATATTAACATTATATTACTAACCAGGACTGCCGACAATGAAGTATATATCAGCCATAAGGTCGTTATTGAACATAGCTGCATTACGTTCACGAACAGACGACTTAATCGCTTGCCAGTTGGGATCTAAAGTAATATTTGAAGGGGTGGACAATAGTTGTGAGACTGGAGAACCGACTGGTGATGCAGGTGCGCTGGCTGGTTGAGTAACTGGTAAAAAACTGGAACTTTCTCTCTGGGAAACCGTGGAAACAGACTGAGGCATTCCATAAGAGTTGACACTCAACGTATCTGTAAAATGAAATAGGTAGATGGCATTTATAATAACAGAGTTGTTCAAGTGAATACATCTAGAATTAGCAGCAGTAACCCTCCAGCAGGCTACGACCAACCAAACCAACTAACTCCTGTGGGTTCGATATTTGGGGGGAAGGGTGTACGTCTTCCATACTATGTCAATATTGTGATCATTACCATTCTCACCATTAATCCATTGGTTGGCTTGGGATATTTCTTGGAGGGTCATACGCTTGTTCAACGGTTTGGTGTAGGCCGAGCTGACTTTATTGTAGAAATTCGACATGGTAGACGAGTGGTTCGCGAACGGCGGCGTGGAAAAAAAGGACGCGCGCGCGCGTTCGATTCGTGATACGGAAAAACACTAGGTTCGTTCGGTTTGCATGTCACGAAGGGTCGTCGAATGGTCCGACGACGCGAAAAACCGTCGTCCAACGAAGAGACTACCGGAGAGACTAGTGCGACGAAAACATGGCCGAACTCCGGTTTTGCGTGAAATGCAAATGTGTGCAAAATAATATTATGTGAAATGTTGCCGCAACAAGACGACGACGACGACGACGCGTAAACTATACGAAACGTCAGGGGACTACAACAACAACAACAACAACTACACTCGTCGTCGTTACTGTGTCGTGTGTCAGTAGTAACGGGGGAGTGGCGCGGGGACGACGTGAACGACGAGAACGACGACGGCGGCGGCGCGGCGGCGGTCCGTGCACCGCAGGTATGCACCGTCACTACCACGGTTGCGGGGCGTACGGTTTTGTGACGTCACGTGTCACCGCCTCGCCGATCGGTCCGCGTTTCCCTGTTATCTCTTATCAGTCGCCGTCCGTTCGCCACCGATGCGCGGCTGCGCGCACGGCCATCGACCACACCGTGCGTTCTCCCGCCGAAATGTTGTTATCCTCGTACCCTAGTTTTTATTATAAACGTCATATTATTATTATTATTATTATTATTATTATTATCATCATCATTATTTTTTTTTCGCGCATTTCGTCGCGATGTCACCCTGCGGCGGCGTTTCCCAATCTGCCGCCTTCATCACTCGGCGGCCCCAAACCCGCGCCTCTTTCAAGTTTTACACACAATATTACGATATTATTATGATAATATTAATAACGTATGAGAAGTTATAGTAATCGATGCGCGTGTTGTTTTTTTATAACGTTTTAATTTCAAAGTGGCGTAATTTCGACGAGTGGCTCCTTCCCTCCACGTGACCTTTTTTGCCTCATTGGTGTGTCGAAAATTTTTTATGATTTTTAATAGGTGTATACGCGTTATTGTTGTTTCCACTGTGTCGACGCGCATGTGTCGGTTTTCCGAACATTTTCCCCTCGTCGATGTCAAACGAAAAATTAATATTCAGAATTAGTTACATTACATTATTATTCTTCGCCCGAATGACGGTTTTCCCAACGACTATTAGACATTAGAAATTTAGAACCATACAACAGATTCAATGTAAAAATTCATCGAGGCGCAAGATTTTTCAAATAAAAATGCTTAGTGTTCGTCTCTTTTTTAACTGTTTTCCTTTCTAAGTACGATGTACTTTTCATTATATAACAGTATGTACTGAGTGATGAATATCGGCTCGTCGGTGAGACATGCATCGCGTGCAATATTTGAGCGCAAAACCATTATTTCGAAACATATTATACTGTCAAGGACACGGTACATTTATGATTGTCGTATTATAATTTATGACGTATGCTGTATAATATAGAATTTCTGTTATTAATTATTATAAACTCTGCTAGTTAATCAAATGACTAAATAATATGTTTCATTAAAAATAAATAGTATGCATAAGTAGTTGTTAACCAAATGAATCATTTCAATTTATTGATTTCATAACAAAAATAATAATGTATTTATTATTTTGCTACTCCGATTTCAATATAAATTTTTCGGGGTTACTAATTTTCTTGTAGATGGTTATGACCTAATGCAACCCTTGTTTGCCCTGCAGTCCTTTGTTGTGCGAAGGAAAAGTGGTAAACTTCTGTTATGGTGATGTTTAAATACACTTACAATTAAATACAAAGAATGAATGTCGATGTGCCAAAAAGTATTTTGAACGTGCGA
The DNA here is from genome assembly GCA_025469315.1 of Stegophylla sp. TES_Ste_2020. NCBI lineage: Eukaryota > Metazoa > Arthropoda > Insecta > Hemiptera > Aphididae > Stegophylla > Stegophylla sp. TES_Ste_2020. The sequence goes on from JAIPRM010002575.1 coordinate 22,156, forward strand.
GACATTTAAACATCTCTGTCACTACCCCAAACTCTAATATTTAGTAAACAGCTAAGTAAGTTCCTATGATAACCTATAATAATTTTTTCTGTTACCCTGTATTACGAGCACATGCGTGATTTGTTGTACGATGAAGAGTGATGTTCTATTTTGCCGAGAATTTCGCACAAGCGTATCGTGTGCGAAAGTGAAGATTATTAATATGCGTTTGTTTTTGTTTTTTTACTCCTGTGCACTTTTATAATATCGTTACGCACGCGCTTCCGGATACCGAGCAACGAGGCTACTGTCACTTTTATTCGTTTTATTACTATTATTTTACATTTTTCGTAGTGATGTTTGCGACGACAGTTGTAGTGTTTACATTATTTAAACGAGTAAAAACTTTTTTTTTGGGTAGGCTTTACACTGCTGTGTATCTTGCATATATCACTACGGTTTTAGGAGAGTGTGTTTTATTATTTCCTTTCGTTACTTGACAAGAAAAAAAAATTGCATGTAGAGAACGAGTAAATCATTATATCACATCTGACGAGTAGGTTAAGTATATTTCGTGTTTCACCAACAAAAAAAATAAATAAAACGAACGATGAATCGACCCAGTGTTGTATGTTCTACTAGCTGATCAAGTCGTTTATATTACAGAGGAAACTTGTATATGTTCGATGGATTTATGAATTTAAGTGCTAACTCTTTCAGCCGTGTTTCGAAAAATATAATTCCGTCGTCGATCTCATAGTTCAAGCCAGTGTTTACGATTTATTTATTTTGTTTATTATCGACTGTCGGGTTTTGATCACGAGGATCATTGGCGTGGTTTATGTCAATATTATACTAATTGCGTATGTAGAATCATTTGAAGGTTATTTATTTTTGTTGAAAAAAATTTTGTGTTTAGTGTATTTTTTATGAAATATACGATGACTATAGTATAACCTAAATATAAATATTAATAAATCGACAACAAATATTTAGATATAAGAGATAGTTATTTGTAGGGCCAAACCTAACTTAACCTACATTGTAGGCACACGGTAAGGTGGGTTAATTGCTAAGGGAGCTTTTAGCGAATCACTTTTCTCTTTTTTAAGGACGTGCCTTAAGGGAATTATTAGGCGAAGTTTAAACCTATAAAAGATATATATAAAAAAGACTTGATTTTTTATTATATTATTTAAAGTAAGTACATATTATTTTTTTTATATTTGTTGACCTTTTTGTTTAAATTATTTTTTCTAAAAGCTCGAAGAATTTTATTTACATCGTAAGACAATCGTAAGTGGTTAGGTTAAGTTATGATTATACTTATACATTATGTGTCTATATCGATGGTACATTCTTTATTTAAAAACAATGTAATTTTTTTAAATATAGTATTTTTTTTAATTTATGGGGGTTGACCCCCTTTGAAAATGTCCTGTTGTCAAACTATAACCCATTATAAATGATTAGTTCTTTACTCCCAAAGTTGCACGGCTGCATACTAGTTGCGGATAAATTCCAAAAGCAATTATTTGGGACATAACAGTTGCGGACACGGGTTAAAAAGGCAATATACGAATTGCGGACACGTCGAGACAACTCACGGCTTGCTGTGCAACATGGGGACATTTCGGCTTGATAATCGACTTTAACTGTGCAATGTGAGGACATTTCGGTAATAAATTGCCAAAATTTGTTAACTACATTGAGTGTCACTTCGCTCCACAGCACCGCAACTTCGCTCATTTCGCAAAACTCCCTCGCGCTTTGTTCGCTCTCAATTTTAATAGATAACAACTTTCGGCTTGCTGTGCAACGTAGGGACATTTCGGTAATGAAACGCCAAAATTTGTTGCCCGTCGCGATAGCATCGGCACAATCATCTTAATGCCAATAAACATTGTTTCTGATCAAATATACGTCCGCAATTCGTATATTATCATTTTATCGCGTGTCCGCAATTCGTATATTGCCTTTTTGACCCGTGTCCGCAACTAGGAAACTCCGAGTTGGCCTTTGTGGCTTTGTTGATAATTTCGCTTTATATAAAATGTTGTTATTAAATATTATTCCAGCACGTTTCTAACTCGGTATTTTTTCGTACAAATATTATATAATTAATTTGACTATGGTACAGTTATATTGTTACATAAATAATTATTTAAAACGTAACAACAAAATTATTTATTATGCTGAAAAGCATGTGTATGTAATAATTGAATTTATAATGCTGTACATATTACTTATAATATTTGTCATACACATACGTTATGATACAAAAGGGTTTGCTTAAAATGTACACAATTTTAAATATTTAATGTGTTATTGTATAAGCGTAATTGTAATTTTCGATGTAGAATGTAGCTTTTATTCTTTTTACTTGGAATAAACAATACTCATTTTATAATATATATATATATATATGTTATTGCAATATATTATTTACTGTTCATAATTAATATTTTTATTTGTATACTATTCAGACCTGCAGGAAATTACTTTTACCACCAACAGAATATTTTTATTCTTGTAAAGTTTTAATGACACAAAAGTCAAAGGACTTAAAAGTTTGGTTTGCAAGTACAGTTGAATTTTGAATTTATGAAGGTAAAATGTTTATTTTAGCAATAAAAGTTTTTTACTTTTGTAATCATAATTGCATTTTTTTAAAATTAAAAGTAGCATTAAATATTATGCTTATCAGAAAAAAACGGTAAACTGACGATAAGAAAAATCTTACAGTTAAAAGATCAAGAAAAACTGGCTGAATTAAATTTCAAATTTTGATTAAGTATTTTTGTTAGGCACACAATTTTGTTTGTTCTTCAAAATGAAAATGACTGCTTTATTTTAAATACTTTTTAATGAACGAAATACTAAACGTTGTATGAATCGTTTTGTTATATGTTATAATAAGTTATAAACAGAACGCAAAATAAGAAAAGGACGTACTTTGTACTTTGAATATTGTTTGCTCCTCGAGTGGGAATACTCTTGTGGGTGTATTGAAATCGAAAGAAATGGTAATCATTTCTTCAATAAGACGAATGTAAAAGGAGCTTCAGTTTATTCAAAACACTGTTGCTTAAAAAAATATAAAGTTTGTTATGATAACAAAAAACAAAATAATTTTTTATTCTATCAGTTTTATATTTTGCTATTAACTGAGAAGAGTTAAAAAAAAAAAAAATAAAAAAAAAAATGATAAGAAAAAGGTATTAAAAAAGTTTACAAAATTTTTTTGCGCCAAAATATTTCTCATATTATTATCTATCTATATTTAAATTTTCGTAAAGTTTGGATTGAAAAAGATAGTTTCAGAGTCTTTTTTATAAAACTTTGGGTATTTTTTTCAAATTTTGTGAAAAGTATTGAACATTTCGAAAAATGACCTCTCTAAAGTACTGTCTAGAGACAAATTATGATTCATAAAGTTGCTGGTCAAAACTTTTGTTTATGTATTGTTTATGTATTCCTATACGAAAATGTGTACGTATAAAAAAAATAAGAATAAAAAATAGACATCATTGTGAAAAAACTAATATCAACACAAAATGCTTATTTTTATCAAAATTGAATATTTCATAAAACATAACTCTTTTAAATTATTATTGTGATATGAACATTACAATCAATGCAAATAATAATCAGATGATTCGTTTTGAAAAGGTTCAGGTCACAATTAAAAAAAAAAAAATTAAAATGAGCATTTCTTAAAACAACCATCTAAGTTATAAATTGTTCAAAAGAAAATGCACTCAAGTTCAAAGATATTTCGATTCGTGACGTTCGATACTTGTGTGATGTGCGATGCGAAAAATAAAACCATTACCTATGTCTATATATATACTTACACATACTTGGCGCGAAAACAGAACCGTCCAGGTAAAGTCGTTGGCAGTCAATGGTCATGTCTCGTGTTCAACATTAACGCGTATAACGACAGACGCGTACACGAAACTGTATAACGGGGGATGTGTTTAAAATTATTGTAACAAAGACACGTTTACGTAATTTCAGTACCTAGTACAATAATTATTTTTTATTCTTATTTAAAAACCAGATCATATTTTGGAACACACGTTTTCATCACGATATGCAAAATTAAATATTTATTATTTTCGTAAATTTATTGGAAGCACAATTATTATTCGCAAAATCAATGTGTAAATATTTTGTATTAACTCGAACGTGTGAACAAATAATATTACAGTTATAGCACCAATCAAAATTGCGAGATAATTTTTGAAAATCTGTTTATAACTCTGTCAAAGTTATTGTTATAATGTAATTATAGCATTGTAATAACACGGACTCGTTTTTTAAAACCTTTTACACAATAGTAGAAACTCCAGGGGTAGTGAAGTATAAAAACACGCAGAGCTTTATGATTACGGAGGATTATCGGTACTCAGATCAAAAAAATGATATTTTATACCCGAAATTCAAATGATTGCGAACGATTTTTCGAGCGAAGTTATCAATTTGAGTTTTACAGCGATATTTATAATAATAATTTTAGTGATAGAAACGATGGAGCAGAAAATTTCCATAGAACTTGCAAAGCACGCATCCACTTACACGGGCAGCGATTTTGGTTTTGAAGGAGACCCAAACATAAACCGCGACCATGATGAAATAAATTGAAAGCAATATAACTAAAAAACTATGGCAACAAAAGATTACGATCGTATTACTTTCACTAAAAATTGTCACGAGTATAAACACACTAAGGATATGATAACAGATAAGGTATTTAAAATTAACTGGCAACAGGTATTTAGGAAAAAAATGTAAGTGTATGACCTATAATGATATAAATAATGATTGATTTGTAAGATATTGACGAATTATTATTAATACTTTTTTTTTACCATAACTACATTTTTTAAACAATTGACAGTAAATCTTATATTTTTGTATAAGTAATCATTTTGAGTTAAAATAAAAAATTAAAAATATTTTAAATTACTCTTTTGTGATCGGTGACAAATCAATATGACAATGTACTAACATGAAAATTAGTACTTATAATGTACTTAGGTAAAAACGTTCGCAATCGTGTTCTACCCAAAATACGCGTTTATCCATTTTCCTAAAATTTCGGATGGATTTAAACCCCTAAAACCCTCTCACCCTTCGTGTACGTGATTGTGTATTGACGTATTATCAACGCATATTATTCTAGAAATATTATTATGACGGATATTATCGACCGTTTTGTAGTAATTTGTTAAAAACAAAATCGCTTTCCGGGAACAAGTCGAACACACCATAAACCTACACGGGATGAACCTGAACGGATTAATTATACACGATAACGCGGGTGCACTTTATTCGCGGGTCTAGTCGGTCGCCCACTCGTCGATTTGACCCCGTGTCGTCAGGCGGGTTATAATAACACGGAGGAGACGCAGTACCCGTCCGTTATCCGTACAGTACTATCATAATATAATAGCTTTCTTTGTGCTACAGGCAGGGGCGTATTTAGAAATGTCTAATGGGAGGGGCACAAACAAAAAAACTGGACATATTTCGCACTATGGGTATTCTTTGATCCTCGAGTGAGATATAATGGGTTTATTAAATTTTAAAGAAACAATAACTTTAATCTTCAGTAAAATGATTCTCAGCGAAGTTTTAATTTTTACAAGTCAATTTTACTTATAAATTATAAAATTTAGATTATATTACAACAAAAAAAAGTTATTTTTTACTCAGCTAGATTTATATCCCCCTATAATTAATTAAGAACAGGAAAAAAACTTTGAAATGAGAAAAAAAGTGTTAGAAAAAAAATCACAAAATTTTTTTTAACATATTAAAAATTTCTTTTAGAAAAATATTTTTTACATAATTGTCAATTTTTATTTACGCTTTCATGAAGTTTAAATAAAAAAAAAGTTTCAAGGGTTTTTTTTTTCAAATTTTTAGGAGTTTTAAAAAATTACCTCTCTAATATACCATCTGGAAGCAAATACCGATTCATAAAGTTGTAGATCGAAACTTTTGGACTAGCATTTCTATAAAAAAAATGTTGACAGAAAAAAATAAACATTTTTGTTAAAGCATGAGTCGCTCCACTAAGCATCTAAAATAAACATAAAATAATGTGTTTTACTGAAACATAACGCCTAATTACTATGTCTCTAATAAAATGTATAATGTGAAAATGTGATAATAACATTATTTTTTACTGTTTATGGTTTGGACATGATAATATAACTAGTTTGATTGATATAATTACATCAGTCATCAAACAAAAGTAAAAAAGATAAATCAACAAAATGCGAAATTTAATATAAAATGTATAATGTAAAAAAAATATATTTAAAGTGAATGGAGGGGGGCACGGGCCCCTCGTGCCCCTCCCTTAAATACGCCCCTGGCTGCAGGGACTTGGCAAGAATATATTTTATAATGTGCGGTGGCAAACGGATCAGATTCGGTGAATTTTATACGGTATAGTTATCAAACAGTCACTCGTTTTCTTTTTTCCGTTTAACCTACGAACCGTGTTAAGTGAGTTATTAACATAATGATAATAATATTATGATTTACGCGTCGTATTATTTATTAATTATTATAGTATTATAACGGCGTCACGTAATCGGAAAATAATTTTTCCGCAGAAACGTTTCTTCCCGTACAAACGAGTTTAATCAAGTATCTGTCATTTTTTCTTCACGCCGAACTGAGCGGGTGAATTATGCGGGCATAAAATGTGACTTCAGTTCAGAGTTTTAGAGATCCCAACAGCAGAGAAATTGATGTCCACTTTAAAACGTTTAAATTTCGATTGAAATTTGTCTCGGTTATCAATGAAAAAATAGAACTACAAAATATTATGCTCTATAAACAATGCATAACATTGTATATATTGTACGTTTAGAAAAACTTGCTTATTATCCCAGCATAAACTCGACGTAAAAAAAAAATTCGAAGAACCACTGATTAGTGATTATTATAATATGTGTAAACAACTCTCTATCGTAACGATTTACGACTTAACGAGTGTACCAACTATAGTGGTCATTTCAGTAGTTACTAAATATGTAAAATCGTAATTTTATAAATGTATTCTTAATTAGTCTATGACATTTATCATATTATAGGTATTTAAGGACGATATTCTTATGTACATTATGGTCTTATTTTTATAAAATTCCTTAAAATATATTTTTTCTGTTACGCTGGGAAGTTCTACCATCATAAAATATCATAAAAATGACTGAGACCTACGTCTAAATGATTTTAATGTATTGACTTTTAAATACGTTATTGATATGAATTATCAAATAATTCGTATCCTTCAAAGAGCGAAAAAAATGTTATGAATAACGAAAAAAAAAAGTGTGTACTTCGCTCGTCAATTTTCTTTTATGTACGCGTCTCGAAATTACGCGACACCATAATATTTTACAGGAACAACCTAAATGCACCCCATGTTAAGAGTTCAGTTGCTGGATTGGGGTAGTCTAGCGGTCTAAGGCGTCGGTTTTTAATCCGCGGTCATCGGTTCGATTCCCTTCCGCAGGAAAAAAATTTCTCGTTCTAAAGACGCGCAGCTACTACTCGCCAGTGCCGCGTTAAGCTATGTTGCCGCCCCGGGGCAAATTAAAATATGCCGCCCTTAAAAAAATTATGTTCACCACGCTATTAATTACAGTCAGTAGCGTATTAATGGAGAGGATAAAAGGGTACT
>JAIPRM010002576.1:0-29835 GCA_025469315.1 Stegophylla sp. TES_Ste_2020
ACTAAAAAGTTTTAACAGAAAAAAAAAAAAATAAAAAAAAAAATAAACATCATTGTAAAAACACTAGCTTCTTCACTTTGTTCAGAATCTAAAACTAACTTCATCAATCCACTCAGGATCTAAAATTTAACGCGACCCACCAAAAATTTAATCGCGACCCAATTTTAGGTCGTGACCCACAGTTTGGGAACCTCTGGTCTAGACACAGAAAAGTATAGTGTTTTAGAAATAATAATTGACGATTGAATAAGAGTATTTTATAAAATGTAAACCATAATTGACGATTAATCACAAAAATCATATAATACATATTATAATATGTAAAATGTGTAAACATAAATATATTATAGTGTAACATATTATTTTAATTAAAAGCCATCTCATAAAATTGATATTTAATATAGTAACCATAAACGTCGCCTAAGACATTATTATATATTTACATATTATAATCATATATAATTGATTAATGGCAAAACAAATATAATTGGAGTCCTTATAAGAGCAGTAGGCTGGGATGGGCTGGACATGTCTGGCGGTCCAAAGGCTCTATAGGGTTGGCCATAAGACAAGGTTACAAAAGATGCATCGATTTTAGGAGTAAACGATGGAAAAGAAGTAGTTCAAGATAGAGAGATGGATGGAGGCAAGTGGTTGTTGCGGCAATGAACCTAAATGGTCCGTAAAAGCCTATAAAAAATAAGAATAATATAATTATTTGGACAATTATTAATGACATTAGTACTGATGAAGACATTAATGAATATAATAATTATATCCATTAAACCAGGGAATCTTGATTTTTTTTTAATTATAACAATCAATATCAATGTCAGTGATTAGGCATGAGAAGTTATAGGAGGAAAAATTAGCGAAACGCGTACTATGCAAATATGCCAAAAAAAAAAAAAAATTATAAAAATATGGATATAAATCCATAAAATATGTATAAAAAACACATAAAAAAATGAGAAAAATTTAACTGAGATGTACTGTTGAGAAAAAGGGATGGAATTATTTTCGTGAAAATATTTTCGATATACGTCTCCTATAAACAACGTTTTGTTGTTGATTAATTAATTATTTGTTTGTCCCGAACTTACAACACGACTAAATGGCGTTCAGTTATTATGCTCTTCTGTAGCACAGGCGAATTACACAATTATATCACGCGTGGCGTGACGTGTGTGTGTGTGTGTGTGTGTGTGTGTGTATTGTTATTAACCGGAAATTTGTCAGCCTATTAGATGTTGCGGCCGGAATAGAATGAGGAGGGGGGGAAGGGTAACGATAATAATTGTTATGAATCGTGCGCGTTTTAGCAGATACGTATCAGGTGCCTATGAGTTAAAATATAATAGTAACCATTGTTTTGTTGATGCGTCATCGCTGTCGAGTTGATACACGCTAATTCGGGTGACTATACGATTATATAAATAATTATATGCGCGTACTTAGGAGGTACACACGTTGTTATTATTTGCATTGTGTGTGTTTAGTCGGTTTCGGATATTTCTAACATCCATCATCGGTGGTTTGTTTGCGCACTGAACGTGCTGATGATAATAACGATAATAATACGTATGTTATTGTGTTATGATATTATTATTATTATTATTATAATTGTTGTTGTTGTCGTCATACCTACCTACGGTATTCACTCGTGGAAAATGACGTGAACCAAAGGCGTGTGTGCGATTTGAGATGAGCCACGAAAGTGGTGACGGCTTTATATTATAATAACGCTGTTGCGCTGAATAAAAACGACGTATGAGCTCGCAGGTATGAAACGCAAAGTGTTTGAAAAAAAACCATTTTGTTTCCCGAGTACGTAACCTGTATGGAAAGTTACAATTAAAAATTGAGAAATTCAAAAAATGACCTCTCTTAAGTACCATTTAGGGGCAAATCCGGTTTCAAAAAATTGCTGATTGAAACTGAGGAAAAGTTGTACTCAGAAAAAAAAAAAAAATAATCATTATTGTAAAAACACTAACTTCTTCACTCCACTCAGGATCTAATAGGAAAATAAATTATCCACATAAGCGCAACTAGGACGAAATATTTGGGGAGGGGGCTAAAATTATTATTTACTGATTTATCCCCAGCAAAGTACATTGACCTTAAACACTTTTCAAAAAATCTAGGAGGGCTATGAGTGGTTTTGAGGGGGCTTAGCCCCTCTAAGCCCACCACCTAGTTGCGCCTATGATGGAAACGATTGGGAAAATTTTAAGAATTTTTATGTACCCGAAACGAGAGCTATCCAAATCTCAGAAAATAATATTTCTAAAAGAAATCCATTAAAAATTATTTATTAAAAGTAAATAATTGTGAAATTAGACGGATCAAAGGATTTCTGAATAATTAGTGATGAATTAGATATCTATTTGAACGTGTAGAAAAAGCTCCTGACGAAATTCGTGAGAGAGATAACACAGACACGTTGTATCGAGCTGGCGCAATCCGAATTTAAATTCTCCAACCAAAATTTGTAATAAATTACATTAGTTACTATTTCTAAATTAATTAATGGACTTAGATTCCTCTATCAAAACAATAATCCAAAAAAAAAAAAAATGTATTTTGGTCAAAAACCAACTATAGATTTAGCTCGAGATATTTTTTACCCTAGTTCGTAGAAAAACGTAAATTTCGAAAATTAATTTAAGAAAACTACAAAGAACAAACGTTCAAACTAATAATTCTGAAGAATATTTTTGAATATTGGAGTTTGTTCTTAGAACTCTTTCACGAGTTGACTTTTTTAGTTAAATTTTACACCGTTGTAAAATCATAAGCTTCTTCACTTCGCTCGGAATTTAAAAATTAAACAACAACGTAATTAAACTTTTCGCCTCTGCGTAGCATCTAAGTAAAAAAAAAAACCACGTTAACGCGTGTTTCATATGTCATTTTTACGTGGTAAAAAGTGAATGCTCTTCATATCCAAGTGGTTGTTGAAATTCGATCTCGCGTTTATTATTAATAATAATGAAAATTTGCGTTAAGTGGCACTGGGATGTATTATAATAAATATATTACACGCAATACCCATTTTAAACGGATAATTTTTGATGAAATGAAGTGGTATCATATTATTTATGCGACGTGGAAAAAGTTGATTCTCATTGTGGAAATAATATATCTATTTTTTTAAATATTGTACACACCCACCAAGAATATCTGACGCTAGGAGAGAAGAATACCCGTGGTGCGAACTATGTCAGGCTTTCTTGTCTACACTTTACTTATCTTTGCTATACTTCACTCTACTTTACTATGTACTTAATTTAATTTTACTTTATTTTATCTTATAAAAAGAGAAAAGAGGAAAAAAATTAACGATAGAAAAAAATGTTTTTGTACACTTTTTCGTATAGAAATACTTGTTCAAAAGATTCAATAAACAGCTTTATAGATATGATATCACATGCAGATTGTACTTTATAAAGGTCATTTTTAAAATTTCTCAATATTTTTTTCAAAAAAATCAGAAAATCTGTTGAAAAATTGACGAAAAACAGTTATTGGAATTTTCATTAATTTAAAATAGTTTTTTAAACATGACTTAAAAAATAATACAGTTAGAAACTTGAAACTATCATCAACTACAAAAAACGGTCACGAGTACACTTCGTAAACATTTCAAAAACATTTAATCAATTTTGAGTGAAGTATAGCGTTTTGAAAAAATTGGAAATTTCTCGTTTTTTGTTTTGTTATTATGTAATAAAATTTTTAGTTCTTGTTATTAAGACTGAAAAAATTTTTGAAAACATTATACTTTAAGTTACTTAAGTTTAATTTTTTCTCTTCTTTGATTAATTCCAGGATTTTTTAAAGAGAACCCACTTTGAAAATGACATATTTCATATAAAATTTTCTCAGCTTTTCAAAAAAAAAAAAAAACCAAATTTTACTATACAAATAATTGTGTGTAAATAATTTTAAACGTGTAGTTAGAAGAGTAACATATATATATATATATATTATAAAGAAATATAATATTGTAATATCATTATTATGATTGACGCGCGAAAAATAAATACCCATAAAATATTATGCATAATTAAATTTGAATGTCGATCGTCATTTTTTGCTAGAATATTAATTTTTATAATATTTTATCATATTATATTCCACACGCGGCACGTTCTCTTTTTTCAACTCTAAATAGATCTAATTTTAACATTTTTTTTTTTTTTTTACTCTAATCTAAACGATACACGTCCGTGTTACACTTTTACTATTGACGTTTGGTCATACAACCATATCAGCTGTCATTATTAATAATTAATAGACCGCCGATTGACGTCTAATAATAATTGGTCGTAATCATTTGAAATCGAAAATTAAACGCCCAAGAGCGGCGTGCGCATGAAATCGTCAAAATTTAAATGTTCATAATATGCGAAATATTGTGCTCCAATAAGAGCACGCCCGCATTGTACGCGACTGCTGAGCAGTTAATAGGTCATCCACAAACTAATATTCATAATGACGTGCACACTGTGTTACGCGAGTCAAACGAACAATTTTCGAATCTCTTCTCCATAATAATAATAATATGTGCAATGTGAATTTTTCACTATGGGTGGGGGGGGCTTGATTATAGCCAACAGTTTAAAGAGAGATCACTTCCTCCTATTACAAAAAAAAAAAAAAATTATCTAAAATGTGTAATAACTAATAATCATGTAATTAATAAACAAAAAAAAACTAAAGTAAATATAAAGTATGTATTGATTATGACAAAGTCAAAGTGACAATAATTGAATCGTTTATTTCAGAATCTCTCTAAACGCAAAAAATAAAATACTGCATGTGGAAATTCAAAAATATTTTTTCCCACTTCCTTAGTAAGTTATTTAGCTAAAATTACATTAATATCTGAAAGAGTAAGTATAGTCAAGTATTTTTGGTAATTTTTGGGAGTTTTAAAAAATTGTTTTAAATCCATGACACAGTTTTTATTGATTATTTCAAAAAGTGAAAAAGTCAATTTAGGAGGTTTCTGAAATAAGCGATTAATTGTTACATAATGTATTCAATTAAATATAATATTTGGGCTTTTCTCAAATGGGGCTTTAGTCTTGTCGGTAGGGGCTAAGCCCCTCAAAAATTGCGTCTATGCTCTTGCTATGTTCTACACTCAAACACATACATTGACATTAGTACGAAATACATTTTTTTACGGTTATTATACCGACTCATATGTCCGTTAATATCCACAGAGGTTATCAACGCAAGTGTCATGTTATCTCTGCACATCTAATTGGCAATATTGTAAACACGCGAAACGTAAAACGTTATTCAACACTAGTCAATTTAGATCTTAAACATAATATATTAACAGCAAACTTAGAGAAAAGGGTTTTTTTTTTTTAAATTTATTTTTGTAGAATGTGATCTGAGAGTGAGAGGGATTACAGTTTTAGATTTTCAGATTTATTTTTTTCAACAGAAAATTAGTTGAGGAGTTAAAAGTTGCCCACTTTTATACTCATGTAAAAATTAGTTTACTGTGTTATTCCAAAATAAGTATTTTTTTTATTTTTATTTAAGACTTTGACGAAAAAAAAAAAAAAAAAATTATAAGAAGAATATAAAACTAACATAAATAAATAATATTATAATTAATAGGAACGTGCCACGTCACTTACAAAATAATTACAAGCAACTATATTAATAACAATTGCAATAATAATGACAAATAACACAAAGAAAATATTATAATTATTTATATTCCATCATATTATTTATAAATTTCCCAGATTTCTCGGGGGGAAGGGAGGGAGGGCAGTATAACTCTATCCGCTCCCCTAATAATGTGTATGTTTTTGTCAAATGATATTTTACAGAAATATGGCACGATGTTCCCTGTAAATTCGGTAATAATAAATGTTTAATCTTTAACTCAAGCGCAGTAATGCGAACATATTATTAAGTTTTACATGGCATATTACCAAAGACGACTCTAAACTTGCGCTGACATCCTCAAAAAAGAATTTTCTGCTGCTTTTTTTCCAACAAATCGTATAAAGTTGTGGGGGGGGGGAATCGTTTACCTCGGCGCCCCTTCTGCTGAACATAACAATATTAGATTGCCGTAATTTTTTTTATTCCGTATTGCAGGTGGTTCTTAGTTTTCAATAATAAACCCGGTCGAGGAGTCATTTTACACATCAAACGTGCGAATGTCATATTATATTATAATATTAAAATTAAATTATCTCACGAATATTGGTATAATAACGTGGAAAAAAAAAAAAAGCATTATGACAAAAACTCGTTGAATACGGAAAAACAAATAATGTCTATGTATGTTTACTGCTCACCCTCCACGAATTAATACTTGTAAATAAATAAAAGAAAAAAAAAAAAACCGAAGAAAACCGGAATCCCCGAGGTTCGACGCCTCATTATAATCAGCGGGAAAATATGACCGGCATAAATTAATTATAGTATACATATTATTATAAACTTACGGGGGACACGTTGCGGTCGTGGTATCGCAATTATTATTATTATACACTGAGAACTTGAATAATATAATATTAGTAAAAAAACACACGCGAATCGGTTCAAAGTACTCGCGTACCTACTCTAATATTTTATTAATATTATTATTATTATTATTATCTTCCTTGTGTCAGGGTTAGCGGGTTTCAATCTTATATTATCTTTGATTGACTCCCTGGATAGAAAAAAAAAAAAAAATTAAGCATTACGTCAGTGTACAGATTAAAAAACAAAATATTGCGTAATACGATTTTTGCATTTTTCAGGTTCTCAGAAATCATCGCGTCGAGTAGTTTCCCACAGTATATAATGTAAAATACAATAGTTGTACGATTTGTCTGCTGTCTACGGGCGGCCGGGGGGGGGGGAGGAGGCGGGAGACGTATAAAAAAAAAAAAAATTTCAAAGAAACAGCGATTAAAACCTAAACGCGATTATTGTTCTCCGCGAGTACTACGCATTTTGTTATGACGACGCGAAATGATGTCATAATATAATATTACACCTTCGAAAATAATGAAAAATTTGTTGTTTATTTTTTTATGATACGAAAAGAGCAAATCAATGCAATTTTTTTTTTTTCAAAATCTCTTGCTTATGAACTAAAGGTATTTTTAATTTTCCCCTTTTTTTTCATTGCAACCACTACTTTAATTGGATCAATATTCCAAGAGAAAAATATTTTCGTTGACATTTTTGATGTTTGAGATTTTCTTTTTTGACCAATAGTTTGTGTATTTAGGTACTATATTATGCAGTATATTATATATTTAAAGTTGTTTAGTATAGTGGATCGATGACAGTGATTTTTTGCAGGGAACCTTTGATTTTCCATTCCATTTAAAAACTTTTAATGTTGATAGCAGTTCATACAGTTATAGTTGATATAGTTGTCTTATAAAAACTGTTTGGTTATTATTTTTTTTACTATTAGGTAATTATATTATACATAAAATTCAAAATGTTTTGTACTGCTTAAATTTTCCAGTGTTTGTTTCAAAATAACCTATCTTATCTATAAAGTCGATTTGAAAACTATAAATTTTATACAACTCTTGTATAATAATATTTTTACAAAATATATTTTCACATACAATATGACGTGTACCATTTCAAAGCTTTGATTTCATAATTATTATTATAAAATTATAGACCAAGACGTAGTTTACGTTATTTTCGTTTTTTGTTGTTTTTGATAAAATTTCGAAAATCGCTTTTAGTTGGTTTTTGAAATTAGACGCCCCTCACATACATATTAATATCATAGTAGTATTGCTCGTAGTCGTCGTCGCTTCTGTATATAGTATACACACACACACACACACACACACGTGTTTCCCACATTAATATTTATCAACCGAATTTTCGGAAACTAAAATTATTATTGTTCGGTTACACATTTTTATTGCGATTTTTTGCGTCGCAATAACAATATCGTAATGTCTCTCTCTATACATAATATAATATACATAGAGAGAGTTTATCTTTTTCAATAAACTCGCGGTCTGACGCAATCCGATGGCAATCGTATGTCATTTATCTCTCTCGTAGCGTAGTTGGATGACGTAAATTCTGTTTTGATCGCCGCCACCTCGTAAAAAATAACAGATCTTCACCGTCCACACGACCGCGGCGGCGGCGCAACAATCGTAACACTTTGCATGTGTTGGTTGACGCGTTCAGTAGCGACGCCCAGCGGTCAAAACGAAAACAGCATTATGTGCAATATTTTGGTTTTGGTTTTTCGTAGCCCTGTTCAGGGGCGGATACCAGATGCCATGAACGGGAGGGGCAATTTTAAATTAAAAAAAAAAAAAAAAAGGTAATATAGAATAAATTTTGGCTGTTTGGCGTAAACTGTGATTCTCATTCAGAGCCAAACTATTTCAACAACTTCAATATTATGAGAACTATTTTCCGACTGTTAAAATTCAAAAACAAGTAAAAAAAAAAAAAAAAAAAGAAAGAAAAAAAAATTATTTTACATTTTTATTATTTCTTATAGTCAGAAAACCTATTTAGTGAACGGGGGGGGGCAATTGCTACTTACTATTACCCTCCCCTTGTCTCCGTCACTGGCCATGTTAGAAATGGGTGGGACGTTGAACAAGAACGAGTACGCGACATCAGTAGTATACACGAGATATATTTTTTTTTTAAGAAAGTTATACTAATTATCTAGAACAGATGGGAATTTTGTAGAACTTTATGTAGGTTCTTATATGTATATATATATATTTTATTTAGTCATTAATTGGATTAATAATTAATAAGTTATAGACATCCCAAGGGTCTATATGTACATAATATTTTAATTGATTATTACTTTTAGAATTTAATTAATCTCAAACAATTCAGCAACAACACTCGTGAACGTCTCATAAAATACCTAAACAATTATTTAGATTATTTAAAAAACACGAATCTCATCTTCGTCGTTTTCCCCAATTGTTTTCGGAAAAATGAGGTATCCGAAGTTATTGATGTGTCTCCATGCAGCACTGTGTGTCTATATATTTATATATTATATTATAATTAAAATATTAATTATGTGTATATATTTATTTAAGGCATTAACCTTGTGTTATTCTCAAAAATTCTGGGGAGGGGGCTACGAGTAGTTTTGAGGGGGCTCCTTAGCCCCCTTAGCTCCCCTGTGATTTGAGTCGTTTATTGCTGGTAAAAATGATGAATGAACAGTTGAAGTGACTTTGAATATTACTGGATAAATTTGTGAATTGCACGGGAGGAACAAATCTCTGAACGATGATCTTCAAAACGCGTACGGCATAAGCGTGAAAACTTAAAACTCGGTCATGGAGAAAGAAATTTCATGGAGGAGAAGGACAACATCTTATAATCTCTCCCGAGGACACGTCGTCGCAGTCACACGGGATACGAATAAAACGCATCCCTTTCATCACTCTCCGTTTATGGGCCAGAAGAACCAATAATAATATAACGAATGACCATTTAAAGTTGTTTACGCGTTATATTTTTATTTATGAGTTTATTAATATTTGGCATGAAAATTACAACGATAATAAAAGCTGAATAATGAATTAATATGATAATAATAACAATTACAACGAATAGCACTTACTACTATTAATGACAACGATAAATATAAATTAAACAAACGTATTGGCTAACATTGCGTTAAGTTTCAGATAAAAAAAAAAAAACAAATAAAAAAATTAAACGACAACGCTTCAGTGCATATTGTTTTTCTAGTTATTTCGAAGCATTTTCGAGCAGTTTGATATATCCCGTCTCTAAACCCTTGTCATATTCAACTATGAAATCAGAAACACTAAATTTATACTTTTGTAGTAATAAATGGATTAAACAGGAAGAATAATGTCATATAGAAACAGGCCTGTAGCTTTCAGGGGAGGGGGCGTTTCCGAAATGCATGTCTTGTGAACATAATATAAATAGTACACAATAATTGTTAGTTCAAAATTTAAATTTAAGTTTAAAGTTTTTGCAAAAAAATATATTGGCAATGCAACAATAATTTTTGATATATAATATTGATGGTAATTTGGGCGTGAAATAATTCAAAATATGTTTGTGTGAAATACCCTCCGTGTACCTTTCTAAAAAAAAACTACTACTACACCTCAGGTATGAATTAGTGAACGATTGAAAAAAATCACTCGGACATGGGAGGGGAGGGGAACTTCACACCACACATAATATTCACGTAAATATTAAATCGGAAGGTGTAACTCGAGGAATTTTTTTTTATACATTTAATAATATTTCCGGAATATTAGGAAAAAAAAAATACAAATACAAATAAACAACGGAGACCGGTTTTTAAAAGCAACGTCACAATCGCACCGGTTGTCATTGTGTGCAGTGCCTAAGCGTTCTTAACTTCCAAACGCGGCGGTGAGTCTGAGCGTAGGCACGGCCCGAAGACAGGTGATCCCACGCGCGAAAACTTACAATTATAATATAATATATACTTCGGGGGAGACGAATGAAATAAAGGCGTTCGTGTGGCAAAGTGGCATATTTATGTGTTCCTCCGATATTGTGTGTGTCAGTGTGTGTACAATGTATATTGTACTTAGTACAGAGGTCCCCAAAAATTTTTTTTGGCATGACTCATTTTGGTAATTTTTTCAATTTTGGCGACCCGTGACAATAAACCAAATGTCTATTTTTTTTTTTTACTCTTTTGTTTGTTGAATGAATAAGACTCTGAATAAAAAAAAAAAAACATTTTATGTTTAAATTTTTGTCGAATAATATGTACAACTGTTAAACATTACTATAATAATTATTCATATATTGTAATAAATACTAAAATTATATAAGTATAAACGTTTAAATGAATATTACAAAAAAAAAAAAAAAAAAAGAAGAAATTGTACATGAAAAGAGTTGGACTTACTTCACTCAAAAAAAGAAAAAAATTCTTCCACAAAAATATTTTTTGATATTATTGTCTAAAGTCTATATTTAAATTTCCATTTGCATTTTTGTCTAACTTAAGGCAATTTTCTCAATTTTTGAAAATCTATTAAGACTTTTCAATAATAACCACCTTAAAGTACCATCTAAGGGAAAATTTTGATTTAAAAAGTTGCTGATTGAAACTTTTAGGAAAATATTTCTATACGTGTTTACTAAAAAAAAAAATATCATTATAAAAAAATAGGTTCTTCACTTCACTCGCAGAAACTAAAATTTAATCGCGAACCACTTTTGAGTCGTCACCCACAGTTTGGGAACCTCTGGTTTAGTATAATTGTATACAATTTATACGTGACACACGTCTTCTTGTTTTTCCGTTTTTTTGGCGCATAAAGGTAAGATATATTTATCAAAATTAAAGTAAAATCATTGAATAATTAAAAATTAAAAAGCAAACAAAAGATATTTATTAAAAAGTACCTGCAGCTGTTTAATAAAACATTATAAAATTATGTTTTTGTTAAATATTTAATTGTATTTAGATTTTCTACTAATTAATTTGTTTAAACTCGTGAAAAAGGGTTCATTTATTAAGTTATTTTTTTGGTATTGAAAATAATTTTCAGCTAAATATTTATATATTTTCAAGTCATTTTTTAACCCAGTATTTTTATATAATATTAAAAGACGTTTTTTTGTAGCATTGTTCGAAATTTTTTTTTGTGCCTTTATTTGTAGGTTTTTTAGTGCATCATTTTGCTAGCCTTTAACCCACGCCGCGCTCGTTTTACCCGCGAAAAGCTAAAAATCAAACCGAAAATATCGTAAAAAAATTGTCCGCCATTACGAGTTGCAACGCACACGAACGGTAATAAATTCCAAATCAAATTAAAATTTAATAATAAGACAGTGTGTGAAGTTGCGCTTAAAAATACAAAAAAATATAAATAAAACTTTTAACATAAATTAAATACAATTAATAAAAATACAATATTAAGAAGTAATGTACAAAGTAGTCCTGCGAGAATAGAAATATTACATATTATTACAAAATAGAAAGACAATAATCTGATAAAACTTAGATACGTATGTTAGTATGGAAAGAGATCAATGTCATGCGTTTCATTAAGGAGGTGTTACCATTAGACATAAGAAGACAATAGCAGGGAGTAAACATTTAAATAATTAGTTTTCACATTAGTAACATAAAATAAATCTTTATTCCTGGAATATATTGGGTCAATTTTGAAAAATATCCGTTCGATAAGTTCAGGAGGACAGTCTACATACCGTTATTAAGCAGCTTAAATAAAAATGTAATAATGTTTAGTAAATGTCATACAATCTGTGATATGTAATAACAAAACAATTAGAGCAGCGTAATATGACGACGACCTAGCGTTTCCAGCGGTTTCAATCACATTTTTCTCCTATTCGGCACTTTTTGAGACACGATAATAATAATAATACGTAATATACACCACCACTGGGCTGTTATTGTAACCGTTGCAAATTTGAGTGCGTCATATTATATTATTTTATTACTCGGGTTTTGTGCAACTGCACCACCGAAAACCAGTGTCAACTACTACTATTTATTGACACAGCCGAATAATTAAAACAAGATATTTAAAATATTTCTAATGCAATTCGGTTTTTTTTTTTTTTCGCTTTTTTTGTCAATATTATACTGCTTACGACATAATATAATAACATTATAAATAGTAATATGATGTATGTGTATGTGCTGCGCACGTTACGAAATCGTTGATAAGTAAAAAAAAAAAAAAAAAACTAAAAACTTCTTCGCCAAACACCGCGCGGTATTTACAATAGACGATAATATATAATAATGGACAATGACGATATTATTGTTATAACAAAAATATAATTATTATTATGTCACACGTATTTCCAACCAGAATCGTTATGGCGACGAACATATCCTTCCTTTTTTTTTCCTTCTCGCGCCGAGAAAAAAGCGATTAAAATTAAATTTATGTGTTATTAAGACCCACCCACATGCATACCGACAGTTTTGTTGGTTAAACGGTACCTATTAATACAAGTATATAATAATTATTAGTATGTATCACACGTGTATATTATATTATTAAGATAAACGGAGTAGATAATATAGGTATTATAAAAATATTTTCACCACAAAACCACCTATATCGGATAAATGATCTAATACCTAATAATTGTCTGTGGAGTATAATATTATAGATCCACGAA
The DNA here is from genome assembly GCA_025469315.1 of Stegophylla sp. TES_Ste_2020. Classification (NCBI taxonomy): domain Eukaryota; kingdom Metazoa; phylum Arthropoda; class Insecta; order Hemiptera; family Aphididae; genus Stegophylla; species Stegophylla sp. TES_Ste_2020. The sequence goes on from JAIPRM010002576.1 coordinate 13,195, forward strand.
TAAAATAATAATAATATTTTAAACCAGTGTTTCTCAACATTTTCATTGTGTCGACTCTTCACCCTCCAAATTGAACATTCAATTTTTTTGCGATCCCAAAATATATTTACTCACTACACATTTGTGTATAGATTACATATTATTTTATATTCATCAATTATTACAATAGTATTGAAAAATAAATTTACAATAATTATTATGATTTTAAAGAAAAATTTTGCAGTTTTTAAAGCTATAGAAAACGTTAATTTATTTTCTTATGACTACATGTACCTAGTGACATATAATATTGTGAATAGCGCTACTATTATTTTAATCGGTTCGGTTATTATTGTTAATTACAATAGAATATTTCCTCTTTATACAGTTTGCACGTAATATTTATTTTCATTCATGGCAGAAATAATAATCCCAATAATATGTTATCACAGAACGAAGATTATTATTTCAAATACAGCAACGACGATTTGAAAATACACAACAGACACCGAGTTGAAGTTAAATGTATTTTTTATTTAAATCACAAATCTTTAACGCGCGAGAGAACTCAGAGTACTATGCGAACAAAATTCCGTACCGGAAACCTATGCTAAACGAGCGGATCAGAGCTTTTTTCGAGGAGAAAAAGTGCTTACATAAAAACAAAAAATAAATATCCACTCAGAATCCCAAATTGCGGAGCAATTTAATTCTTGTGTGTTTAATGGTTTGACTTGATGATTTTAGAATAGTTTCAAAAAAGGACAATAAGTAATGAGTGAAGTCAGACCAAAATATAAACACGTAAGAGTACTTTGATAGTTATTTTTGATCTAAACTTCTTACAGTGTTTAAATAATCAAATATTTTTGAATATAAAGTTTTCTGGTTTTAAGGAGTCGAAATTAGTGCTGATATAACTCCGTTCATTGATATAAAATAATTAATCCGATTAGTTGAAACAATAATTATTTCTTCATACTTTTGAAATAATTATTAAAAAAAAAAAAAATGCATACAGTATTGATATACCTATATATATATATATATGTATTACAAATATCTATGTATATATTATATATATATATAAATTTCATATAGGAGATCCTATAAAACACGAACATAAAATGATACCTTGGAAATGTACAAACGAGGGTTATCATCGGCCGCGATTACCGCGTCAGAATATTGATAAGTGAAATCAGAAAACGAATGATATCTACACAATAATATTAATATTTCAATTATTGTTTTCTTCATACGTTTCTCCATATCGGCGGCGTTTGTTGTTATATTATTATATAACGCGTACAGATCGTCGTTACCTACGACTTTTATTCAGGGAATTATTCGAATAATTATTGTATTTATTAATTGTTTACGATAATAATTATTTATGTACGTGAACGAACGAACGTACGCATACACTGAACAACAAGCAAAGCGTTTTAATTCCAGTGAAACACAATGATAACAATTATTATTACAATATTGTTGTTATTCGTTTTTTTTTTAGAGATGAAAAATGAGTTAATATTGTATTATACAGTGAAATGCTATCAGCTGGTAAAAGGACATTTCACTCGGTCGCTTTGCTGCAACAGACATCTCCTAATGAATTCTTATAATTTTAAATTCTGAACGAAGTGAAGAAGTTAGTGTTTTTAAAATGACGTTTATTTTTTTTTCTTTCTGTGTATAACTCTTCGTATGGAAATACTTGTCCTAAAAAGTTTCGATCAGCAACTTTTTGAAACCGGATTTGCCAGAGATATTTGGTACTTTAGAGAGGTGATTTTTTAAATTTCTCAATTCTTCAATTTTTTTTTTTTGAAAAAAACTACTCAAAATTTGACAAAAAAGACTCGGAAACCATTATTTTTTGATTCGAACTATATGAAAATTTAAACATAGATAGAAAATAATATGAGAAAGATTTTGGCGCAAGACAATTTTGGAAATGTGAAAAAAAATGTTCGAACATTTTTTTTTCTCATTTGTTCTTTATATGATTAACTACTTTCGTTCAGAATCGTTTTATTAAAGAAATGATTTATCGTTTCTTTAAAATACAATACACCCGTCAAGAGAATCCCACCCGTCGTGCGAAGTATGTCCGGCTTTTTATATGTAAATAGGTGCTGACAGGCAATGGTTGACTGGGAAAACTAAAATCGGTCGGTTTTCGTTTTCAGTAAAATTTTGTAATTTTAAACTATATAGATGAAGCGAATTTATTATTGATTGAAGTGATGAAATTGATTTGGGTAATTCAGTCGTTTTCAAACTTAATACGAATTGAAAATTTCCCAGCTTTTTGTATTTTTATTTAAAAAACAAAACAAAAAAATTGTTTGAACGTCAAAAAAAAAAAATTGAATTTATAATTTTGATTATATAGTTACTTAGGAACTTTCCATAACAATAATTTAACTCTAATAGACAAAAAAAAAAAAGTTAAGTTAAGATTCATTTTAAATGTTATTCATTTTTATTATCTATTTAATTTTATGTTGAAATAATTTACAAGGCAATTTTTGTCATTATTGATTTTTTTTTTGCAATACTACTTATATAATTTCTCCGAATAAAAACGCATCGAAAAAAATATTAATGGTGCATACACATGATTTTTGTATTCACATTTGTGCTGCGCGTTCAGTAATTGCATATTTTGAGTTATTATTGACCGGCAATAATATTTTCCCGTTTGTAAGGAGAAACATCTAATAGGGGAGGGGTACGTCCTAGATTCTTACCACTTATATATATATATATACAAATGTCCAGTGCCCCGTACACTATAATTATTGTTACGATTATTGAATGGCGTGCGAATACTCCCCTCCCCTCCGTACTACAGCGGCGTGTGCGAAACGTTAAACACGATTTCGAGAGGTATAATCCACGCGGAATTGTTAAATTTTTAATTTCGAGTTTTTCGAATTCGTTTCGTTCGTTTGCCATTAAACTGGGGCGTTCGTACTATACATAATAGTCAATAGTAATAATAATTATAGTATATAGAACGAAAACGCTTTAATGTTTTATTGGTAAACGGGAAAAAATACTCGGGAAAGAAATCCTTTTTTTTTTTTTTTTAGAAATATATATTATATAAAAGATTAACTTAAGTCTAATGCTATTAATATATTATGATTATATTAATTAATTTATCAATTATAATAAAAGTTCATATACAAATCAACAATAACAAAAATATATGTACTATACTGGAATTTTTTTCTTTTTATTACATTTTAATCCTTTTATATATCTTATATTATTAAAAAAAAAAAAAAAAGCTCTGACTACCTATTACCTACCCCTTGTAACTTGTTAATTTTTTCACATAAATGCTTTTGCACAGTTCGTATTGAATGCTCTCGTTATGAGATTCTTTTTTCCCCCCTTGTTATTTCCGTATTAATTGATTTTTGTTGCCAAACAAAATATGTGTTATATTATTATTCCACCCTCAACAGGGGTTGTTTCATATAATTACTTTTTACAAGTGTCTATTCACGAACCGCGTTGAAGTGGGATCGACGAAATCGAATACTTAATTTGTAACTTCATACTTCATTTCCGATCGTCGTGTACTCGTGAAATGTAATCACTCTCTCATAAACCGAACCGAAATACAAACTCAAATTTGCACAGTTCCCGAATCGCAATAATAACTCGTGTAAATTATTTCAATTTATAAAATAAATACCAGTAAAAATATTTTCTCCAAGTGCAAAAGGAAAACCAGTCGAAAATTCGAGTAAAATCAGTAAAATACGTGCCGAAAAGAAGATTTTTATAAAATCGATTTTATTAATTTCATTATATAAATGTCAAAATTCGGCAAACCGTAAATCGAACGAATGAAAAAAAAAAAAAAAAAAAAAAAATGAAAACGTGCCATTATTTTATTCGTGCATGCGCGCGTGCATTTATAATTAAGTACACACGCGGTGTTATAATAATCGAATGTTATACAATTTATTTTAACTGATATAACACATATAACACAGAATACACACACATACACACATTTAATGAGAGTATCATAGTATTATTCTAATTTGCCAGTCGCGTTTTCCACACAGTAAGTGACCTGTTTATTCCTCTTGCTTGCATTTTCGCCGTGTGTTTGTTGTGCCAGGCGTGGGTTCCGGGGGGGGGGGTTGGGGGTTATGTGTGCTTGGGCACCTCCTGTCACATAGTCCACAATGTAAAAAAAAAAAATTAATAATTTACTGAAAAATATGAAATTTTTTTTTAAACGTAGTCATTTGCCACACATTGCATGATGTTGACCTACATTAGGTATCGTAATTAAAAAATAATTTAATATTGATAGAAATCTACAAATTTGATTTTGTTATTATTGAAAGTGAAAACTCACGTATATTTTACATTATAGTCTTATAATCTTTATTAAAATTGGGTATTAGTAACGCAAAAATTTGTAGGTACATAATTGTTGAAAGTAGATATTATTCTTTTCCTGCAACCTAATTTTATTTTTTATACGTTACTATTTTTATTAGTCTGTTCAAACACGATGATTATAATCATACATTTTAATTATTGAGTAAAATAAAATTTTAATTATTGGTTTTAATTCTTAATTTTATACCAAAATAAATTTTTATCAAATTATTACTCATTTCTATAACGTAAATATTTAAATCCGATTTAGATGTATGACTGAGTTTCTACTCGTTCGAAAAATCGTAATGCTTTCTATTCAGTTAATAAAATTATTATTTATTTAAACGATTTAAAACGTTTTTAATAAAAATTCATGTATTTTTACTTAATAAAAAATGATCATATCTGCAATAAATGTACCTACGCATGATTTTTACATAAAAATAAACGCCAAATAAACTATAGTTATTAAATTAAACAACAAATTAAGTGTATAATTTATTATTTATTTTTTGTAGAAGAGCTATGATTTTTTATTATACATATTATAGAGATTTATATTAAGGTATATTCTAATAATTGTCTAAAAAAAAAAAAAAAAAAAGACTCAAATTTAATTATAATTTATCACGTTAAAACACAATCGGGTAATTTCAAAGAACCAAAATAATTTTGTGACCGTGGGTTGATGAATGTACGGTCTAATTTCCGTAAGAAATTTTATTGCACCAAAATATTCGCAATGAAATTCTCTGTCTAAGCGCCAAATTTCAAAAAACAATCGGTTTGGTCAATTTTCTTATATTTACGTTAAAGTGCTTAATTTTAGGTAAAACTAACGAATTTCGTCGAAATTCTAACTTCAAACTTTGATTTTTGAGATTTTTTCAGGAGGTCAATTAGACATATATGTCAGTGAGATCATATTAAATTTTCAAATCTTAATATCAAAAAATCAAAAATTTTATTACATAAAAACTAACGAAAAAAAATGAAAAATTTCCGAAATTTTCAAAATGCCGTACTCGACTCAAAATTGATCAAATCTTTTTGAAATTCATATGAATTATTTTCGTAACTATTTTTAGTGGTTGGTGAAAATTTCAAGACCCTAGCTGCATTATTTTAGGAGTTATGTCAAAAAGTAATTTTCAATTTTACGGAAATTGCGTTTTTCGTCAATTTTTCAACGGTTTTTCGCCGTTTTTGGAAAAAGTATTGAGAAATTGGGAAAATGACCTCTTTATTTATATCATCTGGGTACGATTCCGGTTCTATAGAGATACCGGTCGAAACTTTTGGACAAGTGTTTCTATACGAAAAAGTGTTTTCAGAAAAAGAGAGAAATAAAAAAAAAATAAACATCATTTTAAAAACATAAGCTTTTTCGCTTCGTTCAGAATGTAAAAACGAAACACACAATCCGTGTGTCACATAACGTAATGTATATAACGACGTAGCGCATAAAGCATAATTATTATTGCTCGTTTTTATCGTCGTCACACGCCATCGTCGCGTTTCGTTTGACGAATCGATATAGTATAGATGTACCCATCACCGTTGTTGTACACCATAATATTATAATAACATGCGGTGAATTGCTATAGTACTTATTATTTTTTTTTTTAATTTTAGCCATACGGGAAAACATCTCGAAAACTCATTTGTGTTTTTTTTTGTTTTTAAATACCACGCGCGTTAATGGCGTATGATTTTGCAATTTTTTTCCATTATTATTATTATTATTACTATTGTTATTGTGTGTCATTAAATAGGATGTGTTTTGTTATAGGCACCACTATGTGTGTGTGTATATTTTTTTAAATAATTATACATTTTTCGGTCGTTCATCGTTTTGCGCAACGTTTACGCCCAAAAATTACAGCGCGTCATAATAACAATAATAATAATAATAATTATATTTATTACCATTATAATAATTATTATTACAAGCGCCTGACGACAGTGCAAAACTTTTTAAAAAACGTTGCAGCTACGACGCACGGCAATTTTTCTCGTATGTATATCGCAACAACACGCGTTGTCCCGCGGTCGTACTCACACATTTATAATTTTTAGGGCTAAGCCAAAAAAAAATAAAATGTGTAGCTCCAATTATTATTATTAATAAAATTGTTCAAAAAACAGCGAAAATATTGTTTTTGAAATAAACAATCATGCCTTACAATGACAATTATAAAAAAAAAATTTATTGTTGATTATATTCATTTTATACCTAAAACTACACGGCTTCTTTTTATTTCTACTTTTTTTGAATTTTTCAAGGAGAAAACGAACATATCCTAAAATAAAATATATCAGAGTACTAAGCGAAAATTTTGGTAACTCCTCTCTAATAATGGACTTATAATATTTTTCGAACGCAAAATCCTGTAAATTCATATCATGGAAATACCATTTTTTTTTTTCCAACGAAATATCATAAGCCAAAACACACGGTAACTCCATTGAATTTTTGCTTAGTATTTGGATTTACCGTGTTTTGGACTTACCGATATTGAACTTATCACATTTTTCATTTTATTTTAAATTGGATATTTAAATGGATTTTAGTAGGAAATACGATATTTTAACATCGAAAATCGGTGTAAAACCATCTAATTACCTATAGAAACAAAAATCTAATTTTTCATAGTAATGGAGTTACCCTGTTTTGGCTTAGTACGGCAGTGATAGGAGTTTTTCAAAAATCATTCAAAACATAGCTAAGTAAGATAGAAATGCGTTTCACAACACCAGGAGTTGTATACAATTCTCTCTTTAATTTGTATATTTCGCATATTTAGCTCTTTTTTTCGATATAATATAAGTTCATATTTCGATTATATTTGAATTTTAAGTGCATATTTCACATATTTTTCAATATTTAATTTGAGTTTTCTTGATACTGGAAATTTTTTTACTGAATTTCTGAAGAGATTAAATATTATTTGATATTTTTATTTTGTTTAAATGTAAGCTCAAAAAGAATAAAGATTAAAAAAAAAGGAAATTTCATAAATAATAGAAGAAGAATTAATAATACATAATACAATACAATTTTTAAATATTTTGAGTTTTTACAGTAAAATTTATGTTTTATAAGAGATTATTTTAACATTTTTGCATATTTTTACAGCATATTTCGTAATTTTCACAGCATATTTGGCACAGTTTCAGAGCACAAATGCATGAATACTCTAAGTTTTTTTAGAGCTATAAGTTTCTAGCCCTATTTATAATAAATAAGGCTGAGGATTTGTAAGTTTTTCATATTTATCCAGAAACGACACAGAACAAACACTATTAAATATGAGTTTGTATATTTTAAAATGTCGTTTTCCATATGAATTATTTTCTCATTAAATACGAAGCAACAAGTCCCTATAGTGTTGGAGGAGGGGGGCTTCCCAGATATTTTCAATAAGGCTATGCAAGTTACCCTGAAGTTCAACAAGTTACAGGTATAACGACAATAATAATATTATTATAAAATAAATAAATAAATAAATAGAAATGACATTGAAATCAAATAGAAATGAACCTTGAAAAATAAAAAGTTAATTTTTACCTCGAATTTTTTTTTAATGAATATCAAGTTGCTTTTAAAAATGGTAATTTTTAAAATTCAACCGTTTCATTTAGTAAACCAACACGTATTTATGAATAATTTATAATTTATGTATATTATAATTACCTAAATGTAGTATACAAACGTTTAGGTTGAGAACATAAGTTAATTAAAAGAGTTTTAACTTTTGAAGGTTAGGGTATCTACTGAGATAATGAAGATAATCAAATTCTGTTTTTTTATAAGACTCACTGAGACAATGATTAAAAAAAAAAAATCAATTTCAATTTAATTTTATGTTTTGGTAAAAAAATAAGTTTTAGATCCTGATGGGAGTGAAGAAGCTATTGTTTTTTCTAATAGTGTTTATTTTTTCTATATTTTAATTTTTTCATGTGTACACATCTTCTTGTAGTTTCAAACAGTAATTTTTTAGATCAAAAATTACATCTAGTTTGTACTTTTGTACTAGTAATTTTTAAAATTTCTCAATATTTTTTGATTTTTCCAAATGCAAAAGGAAAACCAGTCGAAAAATCCAGTAAAATTCGTGCCGAAAACAAGATTTTCATAAAATCGATTTTATCAATTTCATTATGACTCCGAAACTAATAGGAAAATGAACTTGAAATTTTCTCACATTATCAGCAATAGTATAATAAAAACGAAAAAGCTACCACTTTTTGGGTAAATATATCGTTTTGGAATTATCTTGATTTTTATAAGGCGTTAGAACTCTCTAGAAGTCAGAATCTGAATTAAATAAAATAAGCATTTTTTTGTAAAAACATTAGCTTCTTTGCTCGCTTAAAATCGAATACGCCACTGCTATGCACTATATAACCAGGGGTGGCCAACATGAATAATATGTTCATGAGCCACACGGATAAATAAAATTATATCAAGAGCCAAAAAAAGTCTTTTGAATTAATTTTTAGTGTATGTTATTGAAAACAGATTTCCAGTAGGTATTGAATCTCATTGCAATAGTTAAGGCAACTCACGGAATAGAACTTTTACAATTTTATTCTAAAAAGTTTGAAAATAATCGTCACTCTGTTTTGGAATTTTGTAAAAATATCTTTATTTTGAAGAACCCAAACATCAATAACTGCAGTGCACATATAGCACATAATTAAAAATCAATCTCTTTGGAATGACATTTTCTTGTGAATTGTTTTAATTGACGACGAAAATAACCAAATCCAAATATTTTTCACATATAACTAAAGATCATCTTAAGGAATAACTCTGAGTCGATCATACTTCAATGTGTAACCAGATCAGAAACACGTGGAAACAAAATATATAAAAAATACAATTTATCATCACAACAATAATACGTGTTTAACTTTATACTAAAACAGTTATTTTTGTACAATGTCAATACAAATTAAAACTTAAAATTACACTTAAAGCCATAATTGAAAATTTAAAATTATTGCGATGAATAAAAAAAGTATTATATATAGGAGGTAGTATTAAATAATAAGATTATTATTGTTTTCGGAAATAGAAAGAGAGCCCCGCCCGACAACAGCCGCATGTGGCCCACGAGCAAAAATTTGGCCACCCCTGCTATATACCACTCACTAGTTGCTCCTATACTCGCAGAAATCATAATTGTTTCGCAATTATAAGCACTTATTATAATACGTGTGCACACGTATCCTCATGCATATTATTATGGATATTGTGTATATTCTACGTTATGTATGTATGTATATATATATATATATTTTTTTTGTTTTGCTATTTTTTTTTTTTTTTTTTTTCAGTCATATCGCCACGCGGACGCCTCGCGTTAGTATACGCACGCTTATATATTATGTTTACAATCGAGCCAATCATATCATTTTAATATTGCATAATTTATACAGTGGAACTAAGAGGAAAACTTCCACCAGACATATATATATATATATGTATATAAATTGTATACGTGCCGACACACACACACACACACGTGTATTTTTTCACACGTTATAATATATTAATGATACCGTAGTAGTAGTGTATACGTCATATCGTTGCGGTTTCCGTGGACAAAAAAAGACGTGAAAACGAGAGGTGCTAAGTAGAATTTTACACTTTAGCTCTCTTAGGACGACCGGTTGATAGGTACGCAACGAATGAATCTACATAATAACTTGCTCGTATTATACAATATGCGTAGTATTATTGTATTAATATTATTGTAATCAGTGGGGCAACGAGGATTTTTTCGAGGGGAGGGGGTGTCCACCAATAAATATTTCTATTATACCTAATTAATTTAAACATGAAATTATTATAACCAAATTGACACTTTACGAGAATTGAATTAATTGGAAATTTCGTGTAGCCATTATCTAATTGCCTTTTCTACGAGTTAACATTTTTGTAACGTTATTTATAGATATAGAATGTGAATTTTCAAAGCGTGTTTCAAGTTTATTTCATGAATTAATAGAGTTTGTAATTGTATAGTTAAAAGGATTTTTCGTGTTCAATGTGCGTTGAATAAAATTTCCATAAATATAGTTTAAGTGGGATGTCCAGTAGTGATGTAAGCTTGAAAATTTTTATTTTGAAAATTTTTTTTTTTCATTGAAACTTTCTGAAAATTTTCAAATTTTGATTTTTATGTTAATTAAAAAAAAAATGTATTTATTGTATGATAATTTTATCAAAATTAAGTCAAAAGACTGTTTTTTAAATACTGTTAAATTGTTATGTATACTGAATTAATTTCAAAAATTAAATTAGATGTCAAAAATATTTTATTGCTTTTTTAGTATCATTTTTATTTTAAACTAACAAAAGACTGTTAGATTTTTATTATGTTTTTACAAATCGTTAAATTTGTATATTATATTTAAATAATTCAAAAATTAAATTACATGCCTAATAATATCGTGATTAGTTTTTATAAGTATAAACTAGCAAAACACTGTAAGATTTATATGTTTTTTTTAATACTGTTACATTTTTATCTACTTACTTAATTGATTTAAAAATTAAATTACATGGTAACTTATGAATGTGACTGTTACGTTTGAAGTTTTAAATTTATACTAAATACAATTATGTATAATTGTATAATTAATGCTTATTACATTATAATATTGTATTAAATACACAAAAATAATTTTAACTACTTTTTAAAAAACAGAATGGAAATTCAATAATGTCTATTAAAATTTTACATGTAACCTTAAGTTGTCTAAAACTTTATGCAAACACTGAGGTACCTAATATACAGTTTTCAATACAAAAGTGTAGATCATTCAACTATCCGAGAAGTAATTAATTTGAAAAATCAAAAAAAAAAATTCAACATTATCAAAAGGTTCATGAAAATTTACATCGCCAGTGTCCAGACACCCAAAACACCCCCCTTGGTTGCGCCACTGAATTTATTATAGTACTACAATATAATAATATAATAATATTAATGATATAATATTCGTTTGACCCTGAAACGGCGTACACGGAACCCACGAGTACGATATTATATTATTATTGTAATGCGCACGTAGTCGTAGTAGCTGACTGACTGACGTACGTCTCTTTTTATAATATATTGTTCGAGACAACAAATTAAATTAAAAAAAACGAATCCGTCATAGAAGTAACGATGATACGCCGTCGTCGTAAAGATCGGCGCGGAATATGACGACAATTTTATTTTACGACTATACGACTTACCATGTGCACGTGCACGGTCGGCGCGATTACGGCCAGGCACCGCGAGTGTGGGTGGGGGGGGGTGGGTTAGGAAAACGTTTTGAAAAAACGTGCACCAACTCCCGGCTGTACGTACGGTTTTATTCCGTTTGACTGGAGAATAAAAAAAAACCGTTCGTGGCAATTCTCTTGACTTCATAGTACTGTTCGTTTTCGTTCTCATAGTAATATTTTCGCTTATCTCAACCACGGCGACGTTATGGTACCATTCTATAACAGTGTGTTTCTCAACCTTTTCACTGTGTCCACCCCCAAATTAAGTATCCAAATTTTAGCGACCCTTAAATATATTTTTTACATTTGAGTATAGATTATATATTATAGAATTGCAATAGTATTATAAATAATAAAAATATGATGTTAGGTTAACTGTTGATAAACTCGTTGTTGAACTGAAATGATTTTGTCAGTCATTCATTAGTTTAATGGAAATTGTTAAAGAAATTTCCTGTCGGTTTTCCCGTTTAATTTGTATGAGGAGAAACTGTTATTTCACATAAATAATAATTTGGTTGAAAACGGACCAAAGGTTTTTATACGGTATCTAAACTCCAGCCGAGTTAGGATACCCATTATAATCTTTTTAACCAAAATTGACACATAGTTTTATAAATCCGTTGTAATATTTATTCCGAAGTTGATTCAATCAATCAATTATTGTTCTTCATTTGACAACGGTTCAATATTTATTCTGTATTATTTTGTATTCATTACATTAATTGTTGGCAACCGTCTAAATAATTAGTTAGCCCGCCACCAAGGGGGTCGTGACCCTTTGAGGTTGAGAAACACTGCTCTGTAATGCACCTACAGCAGGTATTCGACGTGGCGCACACATTGGCGATTGACCCATATTTTCTCTGAGTGGGGTGGGTGGAATAACCGTCGAACGGTTAAAAACTATCGATTTAAATAAGTTTTTTCAAAATAAAATTATACATAAAATTATGGAAAAAAAAAAAAAATGAAAAAAATGAATAAATTGTGAGATTTAGAGACGGGTACGTTACAGTTTCAACCGGTCCATTGACCACGTAATGTGTGTGCTGCGTCATACTCGCGATGAGTACTCTGATGTCGGACCGTGTCAACGGTAAAAAAAAAAAAAAAAAAGCGTTAAAAATACCTGATATTATTTTCAAAAACCAGTACGTCGTTGTACATAAGTATACTAAGTGTACTACAATCATAGTAATGCAATACAGAATCCGTAGAACTTCATACAGCGGATTGTCAAAATTTTTGAAATTATGTATTTCACGAATAATTTAAAACATTTTATGTTACGTTTTATGAAATACAGTGATTTTTTTATACCTTTTGTACACATTTATTTTAGATTTTTAGTTTTTTTTTTTTTAAATAGCAATCACTACTATTGTTTCAATAGCCGTGATAAAAGAAAATATTTATTTTCTTTGTTTTTGCATTTAAGTCTTATTTTTATTTTTTTTTTTTAGTTCAACACTTTAAAAGTTCTATACCTACATAAATTTAAAGTTTTTGAGTAATATAAAGTGGAAAAGCAAAGAATAACCTGGAAAAATTAATTACCTACTAATACTCTGTCACTCAAAACTTTAAATAATTATTATCTTTTAAACTATTGATTTAAAAGTAAAATATAAATTTGAAAATAATACATAAGTTATATTCTCTTTTAGAATTATGAGTTAAAAGTAGTGGTTGCTATTTAAAATAACTTAAACACATTATGTGTGTAATTTTTTTTTTATTTTATGCAATGTAGCTTTAGAAGTTGCTTTAAATTATTCATTAAAAAACGTTTCGGAAAAGTAGACTAAGAAATGTTATTGACCGGAATACACACGGTGAGACGTTATTTACAATATGTGAGTAGATATAATTACATAATATCATAATCAAACACCAAATATTATAATAATACCGGATAAGAGGAGAACAATCTTGCAAAAGAATACTTTTATTTTGTATTCAGTATACCTATTCGAATAAACGGATGAAAAATTATTCAAAATACTTTTCAAAAAATATATTCAGAATACCTTTTAAATACTTTAAATGTTATTCAAATACGTCTGAAAATATAATTTTTTTTTCATTTTAGATTTAAATAAATTTATTTTTATAAACTTACATTAATAATTATCAATGACTCTTTATTATGTTTTACATATAATTATATTAATTATAGAATTTGTTACAATATTTGAACGTCATAACTTTTTTCGAAATTTATATGTCATTGAGCTAATCTGCTCAAAATCGTAGACAAAATGAAGACAAATATAAAAAAAAAATATATTTCTCCTAATATGTCATTACATAATTACTTTTATTATAATATTTACTACGAAAATTGTTGACAAATATATATAAACAAATTAGTTGTTTGTTTTACTTGTTGTTATTGAAAAATAACTATTAAAAAATATTATGAGTATAAACTTAATCTAAAAATAATATTGATTAATTATATTATTTTTGTCATTGAGTTGCACTTGAAACTCGACATCTAGGACATACAGGAAGAAAATTATAATAATAATTACTAAAAAACTATGCATAGCTGAACCATTTTTCTCGAAAAGCCTGTCTTCCTTGGTCTATTTTACGTTTCACCAGTTTAATACACGACATTTCAACGAATTAAAATCATGCCTACTCATTAATTCTAAATAATTACACTGTATAGCGAGTATAAAACAAGACTGGTCACAGTCAAAGTGTTACACTGCACCTACCGTTTTACACAGAAACACAAATATTGTATATTATATTTTTATCCTCGTGAATTAGATTTATTTATTTCCAATATTATTATGACAGGAATTTCCGAACGTTTTCAACACACCCACCAATAGTATCTGACCCGAAAAGCGAAGGATATCAGTGATGTGAAGTACGTCCGGCTTTCTTGTTTTTTTACTTTACTAATCATATTTTTACTTTACGTTACTTTTTTTACCTAATAAATAAAGAATAGGAAAAAAAAGTGTTTTTTCATATTTTCGAAATTTTCTTGCGCTAAAATATTTTCGTATTATTGTCTATACGTGTTTAAATTTTCAATAAAGTTTGAATCAAAAAAATGATGATTTCCGAGTTTTCTTTTTGCCAAATTTTAGTTAGTTTTTCCCAAAAAGAAATTCAAAAATTGAGAAACTCAAAAAATGACCTCTCTAAAGAATCGACTACAGGCAAATTCGGTTTGAAAAATTTGACGGTTGAGAGTTTTGGACAAGTATTTCCATACAAAAAAAGTGTTTACAGAAAAATATAAACATAAATGTAAAAACACTCATTCCGAAATCTGAAAAAAGTACATTTATATTTTTAACAATTTTTTGTACATTTTTGTAAGAAATACATTTTTATTGGTCACTGATTTGTGTAAATTTCACTAATAAAGTATACAGAGCTTTTTGTTTATTTCTTTAGTAACGGTGTTCCTATTATGTTTGAATAATAATTAATATTATCATTTTGAAAAAATATTTATTGTAGCTGAGAATATTGCGTTTTAATAATAGGAATTCAATAATAAACATCACTCTTCTTTATTAAACACGATAATAATTAATTAGAGCGTCGTAGTATACTTTCGATCAAACCATACATTTTGTAATAAAACCTAATAAGTATTCTAAAAAATGGTGAAAATATTGTTTATCAATATAATGTTACATTATAGCGTTATTATGTATTGAACGATATCATAACGACGACGAATATTGACAGTGTCGGAAGAATGAACATTGTGTATTGTGAAATAGATAATAATTAATGGAATTAGATTTTGTAATTTAGTAATAAAAAAAAAAACAGAGTAAATAGGTTTATTTTTCATTGAGTTTAATTGAGTTTTCAAATTAATTGATTTTTTTTTTTGATCAATAGAAAGCTGATCTTTAGAACATTGTAATATATATATTAGAACTATATTATAATATTGTAAGGGGTTGTAGGGGAGGGATAGTGAAGCTTTTAATGATATTGTTAAGTAAATGGTAACCTAACCTAACCTCTTCAGAATCAGGTTCTGGACCTGAACTCTTGGCCGCATTTTCAGTGCGCGTTTGGTGCTCCCGTGATTTAATTTTATTTTTACGGTCTACTAGGAATATCCGGGTGTGTTTTTCTCGAAGGGATTGGTGCAAGCAATTATTATTAGGATCAGAATATGTTAATTTATTTAAAAATCTTTTTTAAAAAAAAACTAAGATCTCAAAAATCGAAAGCGCTTCAAAAACACAAAATAGATTTTACGAAAATAATTTATGAACAAAAAAATGTTCTTTCAATAATTACTCAAACTAATTGTATATTTATTTTTAAATTAATATTAGAAATTAATAAATTTAACTTGATAAATTTTCATGGAACTCTGAAATAATTGCAGTATTTAGTAGGTACCTATTATAACTGTTACGTAATGGTCAACATAAACCAATTTATTTTAAATGAAAAAAAAGAACAATTAACTCGTTATTTTTGTCATATATAAAAATAATTACTAAAACGGTTGTTAGAAGTGACGTAAAAATACGAAAAATGACCTCGAAACGTGGAAGAATACCCTCTAAATATAACCTAACCTAGTAACGTAACCAAACCAGCAAAATCCGAAAAAAAAAATATAGAAATTAGCTATATTGACATTCGTGTGTTATTATAACGACATATTTCGAGCTAAGAGACGTATTAATAGATAAAAAAAAAGGTCGTCTTTCGCACTTTGGGTATTCTTCGTTTCTCGAGTAGGTTACTACTCGTGGGTGTATTGAATTTAAAAAAAGCGATAAATCATTTCTTCAATAAAATGATTGTAAGCGGAGCGAAAACGACATAAAAATAAAAAAAAATAAAAATCATTGTAAAAACACTAGCTTCTTTGTTCCAATCGAAATAAAAAAACAAAAAAAAAAAAAAAAAAAACAAAAAAAAATTCAAAA
>JAIPRM010002577.1:0-29832 GCA_025469315.1 Stegophylla sp. TES_Ste_2020
TTAAAAATATTCTGAACAATAACAACAATATCACTAATGGTTATCTTAGTGACGTTTATTACTCCTTGTGTCATAACGTGATCACGCAGTATTGTAAATAATCAAATTCATAAAAATAGTTTGGGGGGTGAATAGTAAAAAATTTGTGATTTATTTACTTACACGCCAAACACAAAGAGCCCGAAGTAATTTTTAATTTAACTAAAAAAACTGAGAATAGCCATTGGTAAACAATGTCATATACTAGCTGTACCCTTTACCAAAATCGAGCCAATATAAAAAAGGCGCAATTTTAATAGTTTGCCAGAGGCGCAAGAGGAGCTTCCTACGCCACTGTTCATACATATTATAATATTTACCTTATTTTATGATTTTTTTTAATATCATAATAGTAATATAATAAATAATAATAATATGATATAATAGTAATATTACCGTATATATTATAGTAGGTATAGTATAATATTTCCAATACAATGTGGACCAGTACTCATTATATCGGGGACCACTATATATAGTATTTAGTTTTATACCATATTGTCCATATTCGACTGAACAGCCTGCAGCTACTATTCAGACAATTTACGTTTATTCTCTGAATCTCTTATGTTTGCGTATTTTATATCAGACTCGACAAGTTCAAATTATTATTTTTTTTCCTTTATTTTTTCTATTTTCTAGGTTGGTATGGTATTGGTACTCCTATTACAGTTATATTTTCATTTTTCATGAGTGTAATTATATTTAGGTTTAATTTGGTATATATTTAATGTAGGGTTCTCAATATTTGAAATATTTCAAAATTGAAAATTTCGCTCTTCGTGAAATATTTCAATGAAATTATGAAATATGTTTTTTTTCCTGATATCTGCTGCAGATGATAAAATTATTTTGTATTGAGAAGTGAAACTTTATCAACCACCTGATTATGTCACTAAAGTTGCGAATTTTCTCATAATAGATTTTGACAGTTTGACTATGATGTCAAAGTCTAGTAATACATAATATGTACCAAAAAATAATTTGATATTAAAAATAACTTAATACAGTTCTTATAAAATTAATCCAAAGATGTGAATAATATTTTGATGATCTTTACAAAAATGTTTATACATAAAATACCTACAATTCAATTAGGTCGATATTATTGTATTTATATAGAGACGATAAGTAATTCCTTGGATTATCTAGAGAAAAAAAAGAAAAATGCAATAAAAAAAAAATTCCATTGCAATTTGAATTTATTAAAAATGCCAATTCATAAATGTAAGTCTAGTTAAAAATTAGCTGGTTTACATTTATGTAATTCAGTTTAGGGTATCATAAGGCTGCATTACCTACAGTGAATTGAAAAGCTTTAGAAGAAACATAAAATTGTTAAAAATTACAAAACTACCAATTCATGTAAGAATGTAACAAATAAAAAAAACATGGACACTATACACCAATAAGTAATAAATTCTTTGTATTTTAAATTTTCATACAATAGACATACCTATAAGATTTCTAAACACGTTCATTGTTCTCTCTTTCTGATTATATATATAATTTTGGATTTTTTTATTTTTCACGTAAATGAAATATTTCAAGAAAATAAATTTCATGAAATTTCAAAACCCTAATTTAATGTGTATATATATATTAAAATTTGTAATGTCTTAGATTTTCAAAAATATTACATACAGTTAATTTTTAATTGACATTTTTAAAGTAAACAAATATTATTCATAATATTATGTAATATTAACATATTATGTATTTATGTTAATTGAAAATTTTCATTTTAGTTTTTAGTCAAAATGGTAATTATTTGAAATCAAATAGAGTTAATCGTCTGGACTTTGTGTCTAAACAGATAATTGGTAAAGGACATTTTGGAGTTGAAGAATTAGTCAAAGAAAAACATTAAATGATATTTTTGCCATGGAAGAATTAAAAAAGGATAATTTACTAAACAAAAGAGATGTAATGAAAGTTATACATATAAATACCTACCTACTTAAATAAGTAATTTTTATGATTAATAACATATATCTAATATTTATTTATTTATTTAGTTTAATTTTTTCGAATATGAAAGAGATATTATGACATTATTAAGTTCTCCCTTTTTAACACAATTTCATTATGCTTTTCAATACGTTCAAAATCTTTTCCTCGTTATTGACTATCATTCTGGTGGGGATTTCGTAAATATTATTGATACATTTAATGGTGCCTTGCCCGAAAAAATTGCATAGTGAATGATTTTAATTGAAATGTTCAATATTAAAGTAGAAATTCCGTGTTTAACCCTGTTTTTTTTTTAATAGATTTTTTATTGTAGAACTTTTAATGGCAGTCAAACATCTACACACAATTGGATTTGCTCATCGTGACATTAAACCAGAAAATATAATGCTGGATTATACTGGTCATTTAAAATTTATTGGTTAAGGTTCTTCACCTAAACTTAACCATAATGGAAAAATACATTTTTTAATGTTTATACATCTGAATATTTAGCACCCAAAATCCTCTTGGTAATTATGATTGTTAATTTTCTGTCATTTCATTTTTAAATTAAAATGATAGTTTTAAGAACTCTTGTTTCATCTTAACACACCATATATCATGTTAAATTAACAAGTAACAACTCAAGCGCGAAGCCAGGGGGGCCCTCTCATAGGCGTTTCCAGACTTTTTGAGCCGAAGGGGCAAACATAGGTATTCATTTTGGGGGTGGGAGGGGGTAGTGTCTTCCATAATATTTTAAGCTTGTGATCTTTGTGGTTAGGTTAGGTTAGGTTTTAAATAGTTTACTAGGTTAAATTAGTATTATTTATCACTACCAGACAGAGTATTTGTCACTCAAATCAAATTAGATATTAGCACTCTGTAACATTCCCCCCCAATTTCACAGTTTCTTTGAAAATAGTCTTTTAATATTGAATACCTCTAAATACAAGGCACCGGGGAAAAAGAATCACCGCTAGCCCAAACCTAGATTCAGCACTGTTATTTATAACATGAAATGAATTACCCATAAAATTAAAAAATTCAAAAGGCGAACACACTTCGCATCACGGGTATTCTTCACTCTCGGCATAGGCGCAAATAGTATGAAAAATTTGGGGGGGCTAATATTTTTTTATTTATTTTGATAAGTATAGTAGTATAAAATATTTTCTGAAGTATATAATATGTATGATGTACCTATTTTACCTACGCTAATTTATCGTACATCTATATAATGAAAATGTGTTTAAAGATCAAGGATTATATAAAAAAAAAAAAATTGAAATACAATTTGTATCATATTTCATCTTTAATATAATGTTAATTCCAACGAATTTATTTTGACGTTTGTTTAAAGATCGACAACTTAATTTTGATTTCATTGTAAAACTGTAGTATTAAATATTTCTTTATCATAAATTATTTTTTGTGAACGATATTTTCTTTTCGCTTAAATATGGAATAACGGGATTAAAACGGGACCATCTTCTGAAAACGGGACAAAAAGCGTCCTGTTCGAAATTTTTCGGGACAAGGGGACACGTTTGTCAAAAAAGGGACAATCCCGTTTTAAACGGGACGTATGGTCACCCTAGTGTACACTATAGTAGAGTGTAAAAGTATTACTGAAGTGAAACTCTCCGTTCACAAAAACATATACTCCACAGTCCACAGTCATTAGAACTTTATTGACATAGACTATTAAATTTTGGTTCAAGTATCTTTTACTTCAAATTACAGTAAAAATTGTAACGAATCACATAAAAAAGTTACTTAAAAATTACGTAACTATTTTATGGAACTTTGATACATATAACTGATTACTATGCAACTATGATGATAATATTAGGTTTACGAGTATTAGTGAACCCTTGTAATGGTAAATTTATAAATAGGTAATATTCGTAAAATGGTAGGAGAACATTGTCATCGTCCCATACAATCAGTTTAAACAATTATATATGATATGAGCCAAATATTGAACTTCATGAACAAGAGATAATTAAAAACTCATTATTTCTTCCGAATACCTAAGTACGTCTTATCAAATGTACATGGTGAACATACTTATGAAGCTTCTGAATTTCATCTCACTAGAGTTCACCGGAGGGGCGAATGCCCACTCCGACCCTTCCGTAGACACGCCTATGACCCAGATGCATCTTAATTGCCTACCTATGCATATAAGTACTTATGCATATATTTTGATCCCTATACACAAATCAACATAATAAATAGTTCCAATGGTAGAAAAATGAACCAATGATATTTTAAATATTATATCAGCAAATTTTAAAATAATATGCGTTACAATATTATATAAAATACAGTAAGTTATTGGAAGTTTTTTTATAATTATTTAAGCTTAAATTTCAGCGGTTTTCAAATTGTATTTCGTGGAGCACTAGGATCTGTGAGCGTGAACTTGGAGTTCTGTGAATACATAAATACACCTCTTAAAAAAAGGACGTACTTCGCATCTTGTGTATTCTTCGCTTTTCGAGTGGAGTACTCTTGTGAGTGTACTGAATTTCAAAGAAACCATAAATTATTTCTTCAATAAAACGACTTTGAGCGGCGTTTCAGTTTATTCAAGATAATTTTACTTAAAAATTATAAAGTTTTTAATGATAATAAAAAAAAATTTATCTTTTACTCCGCTTACTTTGATAGGTATTTCACTATTAACTAAGAAAAGAAAAAAAGAAAAAAAATTGATGAGAAAATAAGTGTAACATTTTTAAAATTTTCTTGCGCCAAAATATTTCTATTTTCTATCTATATTTAAATTTTTATAAAGTTTGGATCATAATGGATAGTTTCTGAGTTTTTTTTGTCAAATTTTGGATAGTTTTTCCCATATTTCGAGAAAACTATTGAGAATTTCGAAAAATGACTTCTTAAAAGTGTCTTGTAGAGGCAAATCGAGATTCAAAAAGTTGCTGGTCGAAACTTTTGGACAAGTTTTTCTATACGATAACGTATACACATAAAAAAAATTAAAATAATAAAAAAGAAACATCATTGTAAAAACATTAGCTTCTTCTCTATCTTCACATAGAATTTAAAATACTGTAGATGAGGCAACATTTTTGATTTTATTAATTAAATTAAATATTTCATTTACATATTATAGTGCTTGAAATCGTCTATGATTTTAATGGTTTCGGTTTTAGATTTTAAGAACGGGTTTAAAAAAGTTATTGGTTTTAATCACCGGTAACAAAAATCCTACACATTTGACTAAATACCAGTTTACAACGTGTCGATGTTTAAAAATGTATTAAGTACTGCAGGTTGAATCCGGTTTTCATACATTTTGTCATAAGTTACTACTATTATGTTTTTACTCGGAGGTTTGAATATAGAGAGTAGAACCTATGCAATTAAGCAAAATTCAAAATATGAGTATAACACACATTTTTAAAATGCTAATACAAATTATACGTTTATCATTTATTTTTAATATTAGTTTTTCGAACATTTACTAGAACTAAAATGTTTTAAACTATGACTTATTAAAACTTATAGGCAAATTAAAAAAAAAAAAAAAATATTAAAATTTGATGTCAGGTATTTTTAGTACCTAGTTACATTCATAATATTTAGGTATATGGTGTCTATGTAATCTATAATTATAAATAGGTATTGAAAATGAATTAACTAATAATTATAATAATTTATTTCATTTCATGTTTTGTATTTATACTATACGTAATATCAAGCATATAGAATTGTAGCTTAATCATTAATAATAGCAGAACTATAAACAGACTTTTGGTTTTTATTAATTAGTTTATGGGTTGAGTCCTTGTTTCGTTTTTCGTTTTTTGCTTCGAACACTTTAATTAAAAAATATAGGTATACTTGAATTTGTCGGTCTACGAAATTATTTTATAAATGATTCATGATATGAGTGATGACTGTTATTTTTCAAAATATTGTCAAATTTGTATTCGAAAAATGTATTAATGAGATTAGCCTCTGACACAAAATGAATCAGAGACGTGTAAAACTTTTAGTTAAAAATGAAATAATTTATTATTATTTTACCACAGTATCAGTGGCGGCTCGTATATAAGTGCACTACCTACAAGAAATTTAAAAAATATTAAATCATAATAATACTACTTAGTCCTGTAGGAGTATGAAGATTATGTTTGAACATCTTAAGAAATGTCAACTGAAATTCAGGAAATTAAAATATATTTGGGTTAGGTTAGCTATGAAAAAAAGCGAAACGATCGCGCAGTTTTCGTTGGGCGCGGTGACATGAAATAGGTAGGTAGTTCACAAAAATCGCTGTGCACCGCAGTACCATGTAAAAATGAAAACATGTCATAACATGAAACCCGCTTTATTAATGGAATTCATGTGCACAGTTGCTTTCGTGCACCTAACCTAAGGATAATATACTATGGATGGAGCTATACTATATTTTACTCCTATACTGAGCTGTGTCCAACATCATACCCACCACCTTTAAATTTCAGGTGACTTGTCACAAATGTGTATGCGTGATATTAGTTGTGAGCACGGCAGGCTGTAGATAGTATGTAACTAATTAGTTACAATTTTAAATTTAAATTGATTTGATTGGCGTATAAGCACAACGCATGCGCATTTCATACAAGTCCCCTGAAATATGTTGGACACAGCTGCTATTAGGCATTGTCGCTACATCCATAGCATGGTTTAAGATAAATCTTAAACCATGATCCATAGTATATGATCTAAGACCTAACCAATGAAATTGTTATCAGAAGATTATTTTTAGACATCTTCCCGCGGTGGCTTTAAGTTTATTTTTATTTTTTATCTTTTGTTTTTGATATTCAAATTGTTTGATAATGTATATCAATCATAATACTATCATGAATATCAAGATAGAAACTTGTCAATTTTCAGTAGGTACTCAGTTGTCTTTGTCACAACACTACTACATTTATAACTACATAAAATTGATACCGCTAATTTTTAATCAATATTTTTTATGAATTCATTTGTTATACTTTTGAAATAATTTATCAAATAAATTTCAGGTGGTTTTTTTACGGGTAGGGGGGTTCAATCTCTGTGTTTGCTACTTGTAAATGATATTTTTGAATGTACACTACATCATTAAAAACCCACGAGCCGCCACTGCACAGTATATATTTTGAATTACGTCAAATATTATATTATGTTATAAACTTGCATGTTCATACAATTATTGATGCCTATTTGAGTGTACATATTATTATGTGCTGATGTGCGTATTAATTAAGATTTAAATTTTAAAAACGTTTAAATTTTTAGAAGTCTTTACGAGTTAATACATGTTATGTGAATTTATGAATATTTAATTGACTCCTTACATCAATCATATTATATTAAACGTAAAAATATGAAGAGTTCTTTCATTTTAATTTAATTTTTTTAAAGTATTTTAAAACTGCAAAAGTAGGTACTTAAACATTTTATAATTTATAGTTGTACAAATTGGCTCCATATTTCTTTACAAACAAAAAGCTAACACAACTTTGATATACACCACATAAGGTAATAGTCCAAGTGCGTCCATTTAGGAAAATCCAACGGGGAGGATAACATTTTTAGATTCTGAACGAAGTGAAGAAGCTTATGTTTTTACAATGATGTTTATTTGTTTATTTATTTTTTTCTCTTTCTGGAAACATTTTTCGTATATAATTACTTGTCCAAAAGTTTCGATCAGTATCTCTATAAAACCGGAATTGTACCCAGATGGTACTTTAAAGAGGTCATTTTTCCAATTTCTCAATACTTTTTCTAAAAACGGGGAAAATCTGTCGAAAAATTGACAAAAAACGGCAAAATATATAATCCCGCAATTTCCGTAAAATTGAAAATTACTTTTGACATCTTCTAAAATAATGCAGCTAGTGACTTGAAAAAAAAAAAAGTATGTATAAAGTATTTTCGATGTAAATGAAGAAAACATGGTGGAAGGTTTTCGAGAATATCAAAAGAATTCCGAGCTGTGAACACTTGTGGCAATATATTAAGTCTCAAATGATCTGTTGTATTTAAACTATGACAGTACCTTACAGTAAATTCAAAGAGAAATTTATTTTACATAGTATATTTTCATTAATGTTATTAATTGATATTTCATAACTTTGTTAACAATTCGAATCTTGTAAAAGGTTTGTATGAAGGAAAAGATTTACAAACTTTTAGATTGTGAATTCGTGTTAAACATGAAATTTTTTCAAGAGGTTATATTAAATTATAATTATTTAGAAATTGTGTATTTTAAATAGTTATATAGGTGAAGTATAGTAAAGAAAAGTAAAGTGAAGTTTAAATAAATAAATATATACTTCACATCACAAGTAATCTTCTCTCTTCAGGTCAGATACTCTTGGTGGTTGTGTTGAAAATGACAAATATTATTGTTCTTTTTAGTATTAACTCCCTTCGTTTAGAATCGTATTATTGAAGAAATGATTTATCGTTTCTTTAAAATTCTACACATCCACCAAGAGTATCTGACCATAGGAGCGAAGAATACCCGTGGTGTGAAGTATGTCCGGCTTTTTTGTTTATATTTTACTTTTTATTGCCATATTTTAATTAACTATTTCTACATTATTTTAATTACATTTTTACTTATTTATAAAACTGTTCAACTTTTTTTTTTGTTTAACTTAGTTTTTTATGAAATTTTTGACATCACTACAAGTTTATAATTTATAACATCGGTTAAAAAAAAAAAATCAATTTTTTTATTACACCATGGTTAATTTTTATACATACAAATCAGAAAGAAATTGAGTAGGTACCTATAAAAGAACTTTATTAACCATAAAACATTAAAATAAACAATATTCATATTTTATAATGAGAAACCAATGAACAAAGATTAAAATAAAAAAAATAAAAAACAGGTAACAGATTTAAACAATTGTAATTCAATATTTATAATAAAATGCGGTGAACTTAAATTATTAAATAAAAATACGATAAAATGTAATCTTATGTATTTTAAATAACAATTTACTTATAAATATGAGTAATATTAAAATTTTTTATACATGAAACGGACTTAGAAAGTACTAAGTACAAAGTTTCGAATGCAAAATATTTATTTATATTTAATTTTTATGAATAGTAAATCGATGGGGGAAATGTCCACACCAATTTTTTATCTGGGAGGCAACTGGCCCCTCTTGTCTCCTCCTAAAGTTACTCCAGTGACTAAACGGAGACATGTCCCTCCCTTGCCTTCTCCTCTAATGGATGACTATGCTTCTATTATATTATAATTTTTTTTTATCCTAGTTCAGTTTATCTATAGTTTGCTTATTGGCAATCATTTTTTATTTTATTTTATTTTTATTTAAAATTAAAATTTAAGCAACAAAAGGGTTAGTTCCATTCCCCTACTTATTTTGATCCACTTCTACAACTGTACATAATATATCAATTAAAAATTCAAGAAATAAGTAAAACAAATTCATTGCAATTATTAATAGCATGCATTTTTAATTAGAAACAAAATAAAATTACCTAATCAGTTCATTATGTAAGACGACGAGCTGCATATTAGACTATGATTTTTATAACTAAGAAGAATAAGCAAACAGGTTTTATTACTGCTGAAACTTCAAAACCAATTTAAGATTTTTAAAAACCGATACACTTCGCTAGTTCGCATCATGGATATTCTTCGTTTCTTGAATGGGACTTGGTCATTGTGTTAAATTTTTAAGACGATAAATCATATTTTCAATAAAATAATTCTGAGCAGAGCATTAGTTTATACAAGAAAATTTTATTTAAAATTTATAAAGCTAAATCTTTAATAAAAAAAATTTATTTTACATTCTGAACGAAGTTTTTTTAAAAAATTGCTTTTACAATGATGTTTATTTAATTTTTATTTTAGATGATACTTTAGAGAGGTCATTTTTCGAATTTTTCAATTTCTCAATTTTTTTATTAGGTGAAAACAACCCTACATTTTCCAAAAAAGACTCGAAAACTATAATTTTTTATCCAAACTTTATGGAAATTTAAACATAGATCGACGATAATATGAAAAATATTTTGGCGCAAGAAAATTTTGAAAATGTGAAAAAAATGTAGGATATTTTTTTATTTATTTATTTATTTTTTTTTGCTGAAAACATTTTTCGTATGGAAGTTCTTGTCCAAAAGTTTCAAACAGTAACTAGATTCTCCTATAAATAGTACTTTAAACGGTTCATTTTTAGAAATTATCAATTGTTTTCTCAAAAATTGGGAAAAACTAACCAAAATTTGACAAAAAAAACTCGGAAACTATTTTTTTTTTTTTTTATAATCAAATCTTTATGAAAATTTAAACATAGATCGAAAATAATATGAAAAAGCCGGACATACTTCGCACGATGGATGTTCTTCGCTCGAAGGGTGGGATTCTCTTGACAGGTGTATTGAATTTTAAAGAAACGATAAATCATTTCTCAATAAAACGATTCTGAACGAGGGAAGTTAATAATATCAAAAATAAATGAGAAAAAAATGTTAGAAAAATGTTCAAAATTTTTTTTTCACATTTTCAAAATTTTCCTGCGCCAAAATCTTTCTTATATTATTTTCTATCTATGTATAAATTTTCATATAGTTCGGATTAAAAAATTATGGTTTCCGAGTCATTTTTGTCAAATTTTAGATAGTCTTTTCCAAAAAAAAATTGAAGAATTGAGAAATTCAAAAAATAACCACTCTAAAGTACAATCTAGAGACAAATCCGGTTTCAAAAAGTTATTGATCGAAACTTTTGGACAAGTATTTCTATACAAAAAGTTGTACACAGAAAAAAAAAATAAAAAAAAAAAATAAATAAACATCATTGTAAAAAAACCCTAGCTTCTTCACTTCGTTCAGAATCTAAAATGTTTTGGCGCAAGAAAATTAAAAAAAAAGGGGAAAAAAAATTTGGAAACTTTTTTTCTTACACTTTTTTCTCGTTATATTTTTTTTTCTTTATTATTAGATAAAAAATAAGTAAAGTGAAGTAAAGTAAGGTAAGGTAAAGTAAAGTAATGTAAAGTAAAAATAAGTTAAGTATAGACAAGAAAACCAAACACACTTTGCGGCACGGGTATTGTTCGCTTTTCAGGTCAAATACTCTTGGTGGTTGTGTTGAAATTGACAAATATTATTGTTCATTATATTATTAACTTCGTTTAGAATCGTATTATTTAAGAAATGATTTATCGTTTCTTTAAAATTATACACATCTACTATGAGTATCTAACCCGAGGAGTGGAGAATACCCGTGGTGTGAACTATATCTGGCTTTCTTGTCTATATTGTATTTTCTTGTCTTTGCTTTACTTTACTATACAGGGTGATATTTTAAGCGTACTCACCCCCATTTTTGGCCGTAAAAATGTAAAATTTGGGATTTTTTTCCGGAATGTTCAAGTTACTAAAAACCAATATTTTCCATAACTCATTTTTTTCATGTCACCTTAAGGGTGTCCTGCGGAGATAAACCTTTCTTTTTTCAAATGGCTACCCCCTATTTTAATTACGGAATTATATTCGGGTTTTTTTTTTCTGTGAATTTTGATGTATTGAAATTAAAATTTGAACGAGTAGTTTTTGAATTATTCAAATTTAAATATTAAGGAAAATTGTCATTTGGGCACATATTTAGTTATGTACGTAGTTCTTAATTAAATCTACTCAATTAATCTTTAATCAGAAATAATTAGTCAAAATGTTCATAGATATCATGTCGTGTGTACGAGATTAAATTTTATATTTACAAAATATTAATTAGTCAGGTCGTCTTATCTCATTTACCTATTAAGAATAAATTAAAATATGTGCCCAAGTGACAATTTTCCTTAATATTTAAATTTGAATAATTCAAAAACTACTCATTCAAATTTTAATTTCAATACATCAAAATTCACAGAAAAATAACCTGAATACAAAAAAGCCGGACATACTTCGCATCACGAGTATTCTGTGCTCCTATGGTCAGATACTCTTGGTGGATGTGTAGAATTTTAAAGAAACGATAAATCATTTCTTCAATAATACGATTCTAAACGAAGGGAGTTAATAATATAAAGAACAATAGGTATTAGTCGTCATTTTCAACACATTCACCAAAAATATCTGACTAGAAGAGCGAAGGATATCCGTGGTACGACGTATGTCCGGCTTTCTCGTCTATTCTTTACTTAATTTTACTTTTTTTTATCTAGTAAGTAAAAAAAAAAAAATTAAATGAAAAAAATAAGTGTTAGAAAAACGTCCAAATTTTTTTCACATTTTCAAAATTTTCTTGCGCAAAAATATTTCTTATATTATTTTCTATTTATGATTAAATTTTCATAGAGCTCGGATCAAAAAACTATAGTTTTCAAGTCTTTTTTGTGAAATTTTGGGTAATTTTTCATAAAAAAAAAAAAAAAAAAAAATTGAAGAATTGAGAAATTTAAAAAATGACCTCTTTAAAGTGGTTTTAAAAAATTACTTATCGAGACTTTGGGGCAAGTAGATCCATAAGAGAAAGTGCGTACAGGAAAAGAAAAAGAAAGAAAAATAAACATCATTGAAAAAACACAGTAAAAACAAAATATTTGATTTGAAAGAAAGTGTTGAAAAAAATTATAAAAATAAATGTTTTTCATGTTATTGTTGATCTTTATTTAAATTTTCATAAAGTTTGGATTAAATGAAAAAAGTTTGAAATTGTTTTTATCAAATGTTGGGTAGTTATTTCCAAATTTTGAAAAAAATAATGAGAATTTCGAAAATTGATCTCTTTAAAGTACCATGGTACTTTTATTCTTGATGCATCTAGAGCATAATTTTTATTTTAATAGTTTTATAAAAATATAATTATAACAAACCATATTTAAATAATTAAAGAAACACATACGTGAGTAAGATTTATAATAAAATTATATCTTTATCATAATTATTTTATAATCTAATAATTATAAATAATGATTTTTTACCATTATTATTATTGACACACATAAAATTTATTTTTATTTTTCTAATTATAAATTAATGTATTTAGTATGCAACATGAGCTATAAATCTTTGGTTACAACAATATTATTTTGTTAATTAAATGAAATTATAAACATTATATAATTTATATAACAGGCTTCAAACTATTCACAGTTACTCGCGTCTTCCAAAGGACTTAAAAATGATAAATTATTAATTAAACTGCATAATACAGTAGTATAGTAGGTAAGTACTTCAATTCCAGTTGTTAAATGGATAATAAAGTATATAAAGTTTTATAGTCTAAGTTTACATATTTTTAGAGTCAATATTAATCTTACACCTATTAGTATTATTATTAGTAAATAAAAAATAAACCTACAAAATGGATACATTTTGAAGTCATTTAACTCGTAATGGATACTCGGGACATGAATACATTTTCATATGTCCTTTGGTCGTACCTATACCTATTTAAACGACACGAAATTAAAAATAGGATTTTTTGTTGAACGAGTTTTTACAAAGTATTACGTAACGTAACTATTATCAGAGGTCGTCAAGGGAATAGTTGTTTGCGAGCTGAGAAATACGAAGACTGACAGCGTAGTCCCGCGGAGTTACCCTCCTCTTCCAGCGAAGGGGGAAGGGACAGGGGAAGCCATCGAAAACACATTGCACGCGTGTTGTTTTTTACGTACAGGAAAACGATTGTAAAAACTAGAAAAAGATGTATGATGTTCGTTATATTATAGTCGTATAGCGCTAGGCGGGCCGCGTATACAAAAACAAAAGAAATATTTCATAAGTCCTGTACACACATACATACATATTAAACTAAACCGTAAACCCACACAAATCGTGATTGTCGGGTACACGACACAAATACCTATCGTCGTGGGGCCGGGGATGAATTATTATATTGTTATCGACCGTCATAATATAGATACGCTGTAATAGTATACACGACAGTTGTGGACCGAGTACACAAAAATAATATACAATAGAGTACCTATTGTGTGCGTGCGGTTCGAACGTGTGAATTCGAAAAAGTTTCCGTAATATCTATAAGGGGACATTGTCATAGGTTTTGTACTTTGTATTTACGTGGAATTCGTTGGAAATAACGTAACACCCTCACGTTTAACTACGTTTCCGACGTATCTATATTATTACTAGTAATTACAATAAATGTTTAATTAAAATGACAAACAATGCGTATGAATAAAATCACAATGCATACGTATCATATGCAAGCGTGCGTGAGTGCGTGCTTGCATGCGTGCGTGCATGCGTGTGTGTGTGTGTGTGTGTGTGTGTGTGTGTGTGTGTGTGTGTGTGTGTGTGTGTGTGTGTCATGTGTATTATAAATAACACTGAAATAGGTGCCGATGTTGAGGAAATGTACTACGTGCATATAAAGATAATCTCTTCTCGACGTTAACTCTGATGAGGTCAAAAACCTCGTTTGGAAGTGTAAAACGTATAAAACATCACATCTGGTATTTTTTTTTCGGTGTCTGATGGTTGACTATTCGTGCAGTATAGACGCGCATCACGTATATACAATAATAATTTATGTAATAGTTTAAAATAAAATACATAATACAGAGCATGTGTGTGTGTGTGTGTGTGTGCGCGCGCGCGCACGCGCGTGTATACTACGTAGCATTATAAGTGATTTGGAGTGTGGAGAGATAAGATAAAAAACGATCTGTCGTCCAGCCCCTCCCCGACGATCGTCTTTCGACTGCACTCGATCATTGCGCCGAAATATGTTATAACTTATTATATAGAATATAATAATTGTATACTTTGACTACGTATTAATTATAATATTTATAAAACTATCGGTGTAAGTGTAATATTATTCATAATTAGGGGTTTCAGCTGGAAATATTCCACGTGAATATCTAATTTTGAAAATTGAAACTTTCACTCTTCACAAAACGTTCCAATGAAATATTGAATTATATATAATGCTTGATCTTGATTATTCAAAGACTTTTTGACTTTGTTCTATGATGTAGATCGTTTTAAGTTATTTTAAATCAAATAACAATGGACCGTGGTACACACTTTTTATGAATTAAAATAAACGTGTCTAGTACTTGTACTAAAAGGAAGTTATTCGCATGTATTGTTTCAGTCTTAAGGACATAGACATACAATGTAACAAACTCACTAGGAAAATTAAAATTATAAAATTTAAAGGCCAGAACATTATCTGTATTTGCTTTAACAATATTTCAATTTTTAAGCGAGTATTAGTATGTAAAACAAAGAAATTTTAAAATGATCATAACTTACTTAAAAATGGAAATATTGTAAAATATCCGATCCTTGAATACAGATAATATTCTTACCTTCAATTATGGCAAATGAGTCAATTTAATATAGCTAACACCAAAATTCGTTCTATTGAATACAATCTTCTTTCGTTGTATGTTGATAAGTTAGACGCAACACTTGTGGGTGTAACGTTCTCTTAACAATTTATGTATCAGCGTTTACTAATAGGAAATAGCCAATTTGGTTGGATTTTGTGTAGATTGCATATAGGTTGACTGTCATGTCATAAATGAGTTTTAACAGAGTGCGTATTTGTGAATTTAAATATTTATTTTTCTCTATTATTCACCATTACAATTCATTTTTAAATACAAAAGTCAACACAAAAATATTTTAATAATAGTATTTTTGTATGAATATTATGTTCACTAAAACTAAGAATAAATCATGTAAATATTATAGTTTATGATTTACCTATCATGAAATAAATATTTATTTTTTCGGCAGTCACAACAAGACAATTATACTCTGTCAACAATGAAATCTATTATCTATGTTCTTATTGAATTTAAGTAAGCCTAAATCTACTTGTACATTTAACTTTGTATAACTATTTTCTGTTCTGAATGTAAACAGATAGCGTTAAAATGTTTTTGGTAATTTTTTAAATAATGAGTGCAAAGAAGCGAACGAATTATGTCGATAGTTTACAATAACGCAGTGAACACTAGATGTGTGTGAATTTTTTAAATTCTGAGTTAAGCAGTGCATACGGGTTGTTTGAGAAAAATATAGATTACAATGAATAATGAGAAACATTTGTCCGAGTAATGGTAATTTTTAAATTATGTTGAAACACTAATTTTATTGTTCTATATTACAAATATGCATTATTTTACGAATAATAATGAAAAAAAAAATGAGGTTCTTGGAGAGGGGGCGCTCCTGATGCCACAATGTACGCTACTGGAGTACAGTCTATTTGGCCTTGTGTACGGTAACAACGCAGCTCCGTATTCAGAAAATGAAACGTTCGAGCTCCGACGAACTCGAACATTGTTGGGCGGCGGCAGCGATCGGGCGGGCGGCGTAAAAAGTGAAAACGGAAATACATTCACCCCGCGGCGTCGGTGTGCGCGAGAAGCATGCGCGCGTAACGTGCGACCCCAAGAAGGTCATGAACCTTGTGGAGATCGCGGTGGCAGAGGCAGCGGTGGTACAGCGGTGAGTGCGTTGTTTGTGCGTAGTGCGTACCTCCGATGTATATGTACGCACTATACATATACATGCGTTTAATACTCGCACAATGTCCGCCACCGCGAGGAACTCTTCCGCGCGCGCGAAGGGTCTTGCACACGGAGTTTTCGGTACGCGCGGGCGAAGGGCTGCTGACCCTCGCATCACTGGACCCAGCGTCAAGGCTGTGACACGTGTGCGATGCGCGGGTACTGGGGTATAATATTATATACAATTATATAATATATATATATATATATATATATATATATACACCTATCTACAGAGCTCGAATTGAGGGGGTGCGCAGGGGGACGGAGCTCTTCTACTATTTTATAAAATTTTAAGAGCACCCTTACTAATTATTTTTTATAATATATGAATTACGTAGTTTCAAGGGACGCTTATTTATTGAAAGCCCGAGAGCACCCCTTCTTTTATTTTTCCAATATTCCAACACTGCCTATCTGTATTTCATACATTTATTAAATAATATATAATATTATATGACGTGTCTGTAACACGAGCATGTGTGTGTACATTAAGTGTGCATGCGTGCATATGTGTGCATGTGTTTACACCGTATACATGCGTTCACACGATACGCGGGGTCGCGGTGGCGACCGGAGAAGTGCACGCAAGAAGAACGACGACCGATAGCGTGTATATCGTCGCGGGGACGCGATAGGGTTCGATGAACTCTGTGGTGTGCGCGAGGACCGAATTGCTGCTGCTGCTGCTGTTGCCCGCCGCCGACGGTCCAACAGCCAACCGATCCCAAGGACGGTTTTGTAAACCCATCGTGTGACCGGCAGCGGATACGCTATTGGTCGTTACGTTTTTTTTCTCATATATTAATATAATATACGAAAATAATATATTATTATTCATATCGTATGCGTATAGTAGAAACTCGTCGTCATCTAATACACGTCTTCGACGCGGTGTTCCGAATAAAAAGCGATTAAATTATAAATTATTTTATTATAACTATTTCTATGTGATGCACTGAAATGTTGTCGCCGCCGCCACAGCGCGTACGACGTGATGATGTTATTGCACACACGACGACGTAGCTATGTGTTTCTACGCGCGTGTGCGTGTGCCAAGAGGTCGAACGCGCGCGCGCGCCCGCGGAAGTTCAACAAACTCTGGCCCGGGCCTGGCCGCGGATGCGCAGCGCAGCACAGCACACCGTCACCGCCCCATTCGCAGCAGCTGCAGTGGGGTGACGACCACGAGCCGCCGCAATGTCCTACACATTATATTCGTTGGTATTATTATTATTATTATTATTATTATTTGAAGACGAAACCGTGTGCGTACAGCAGCACCACGAAAACGGTGCGTGGTGTTCTTACGTGGCTTCCCGCCGCCACGCCGCCGCTGAACCAACAACGACAAACCACAGCCCCGGATCATTATCGACGCTTCCGCCAATATAATTGCGCTTACGCATAATGATAACAATATTAATAATAATAATAATAATAACAACAATATCGTTGAAGTCATACGAGTACAAACGAGAACCGTATTATAATATTGTCGTAATAATTATTATCCATATCTCAATATCGGTTAGTGCATAATATTCTTCTGCACTCGTTTAGAATAACAATGCAAAAATTATTGACGTTTGAATCCGGAAGTCGCGGCGCGGTGGCGTAGGTAGTACGCACGAAAGGGAAATTACAATATATTATTACAAACAAAACTATGCTACGGTCGACTTTCGTTCCACTCGTACGCTAGCAGTTAGGTAGGTATAGGTCGTAAGGTACGCGCAGTCGCAATGACGGCCGGCAGCTGCAACGCCGTTCACGCACACACCGCAGGACACACGCACGCCCCAATATTATACCTACATATTATACCATACAGCGCACACGCGAGAACGTACAAATGTTCTTTGACGTAATTAAAATAATGTTTTCCTTTTTTTTTTCTACTCCTACCCGTTTCCCTCCGATTTACTTACGCACTCCGACGACGGGGCAAATGCATTTTCCCAACGCCGTCGTCGCTCCTCTCCTCCGAATATCGTAATAATATTATAATATGGCGCCCGTACCTACTGCGCCGAACACATTTCTTCCGTTTTCAATAGAACACACAATATTATAATAATTACTCAGAGACACCGTCGTCATCATATTGTTCGTGTTGTTTTTTTTTTCAAATATGCATGCTATTTCGTCATAAACGCACGACGAAATATGCCTGTGTATAAGCCTGCAGTGTTGTTTACGAATTACTGACATTCCGGCAGGAATTACTAACTATTCCTGGAATTGGTTCCATTTCCGAGAAACGAGACCCGAAAGAATATTTTTCAGACAAATATGAACGTGAATAAATTCTTTGGATTTAAAAATAGCAACGTAAATTTTGTAATTATATTGTTGTTTTATGAAAAAGCGTTTTCAAAGGTATTCGGTAAAAAAGTTCGGGGAGAAATGTAAAAACACAATTTTAAAAGCATGAGGGGTATTGATTCAATGGTTTGTTGATAATGACAAGAAAATAATATTACATACTTTTCTAGACGATGATGGTTATTGTATTAGGAAAAAAACGTATCTATATGTATAAAAGCGAAAAGTCACGTCATATTCATTCAATGGCAAAACACGATATCTCCAAAACTATACTTGACCTATGAAGATGAAATTTTGCGAAGCTAGTTTGTACCGTTTAATATTTAAAGGTAGGAGATTTCAGCTATAAATGAATTTTGCGACAGGTCTGAGTTAAGGGAGTCTAAATATTATTGTAATTTTATATGGAAGTTCTATGTTCCTCAAATGAAATGTATTTTCACGTTTACATGTTGATTTTGGAAACCATGATAACACAATGGTCTTAAGGAGGGGTCACCAACTACAATTTCTATAGAGTTCCTTATTGAAAGTTACAAAATTTCCTATGATTCAAAATACTTTCAATCATTTTATTCACACATGAACAAATAAAAATACATATTTTTACATTTATTTGTATTAAATTATCTTAATTAATCTTTACCAAATTACAATCACAAAAGAAAAAGAAATATTGAATAGCTATGTTTTTATATTAAAAATTACATTATTTAGTTTTAATGAGATTTTTAATATTTGTAGTTAAGTTATTGCAACTATTTTCATTAAATCGATAAGATGTCCATATTCTTTTTACCAACATCTGAAATTATTTTTTATAAACCTCATATTCGAATAACAGCTTTGCTACATACGTTCACTTAAATATTGTATACAATTTTGAAGCTGCATTTTAGCTATGGGTATTATCTTAAACAAAAAATTTAGATTTATGAAGACGACTACTTACTTGGTATTTTTCATCAAATAATTTGTGTTTAATTTTATAATGCGTTTTAAGATTAGAATTTTTGAAAATATCTACTGTTGACAAATAAAACATACAGTATATTAAATAATAAAGGTATATATAGGCTCCAAATTTGTAAAGTAATGTTAAGCAATATAATTTTTTTCTTTGAAGACAAATTGTCATTTTCGGCTTTACTTCCCCCTTCCTTATTTTACCACTTATTCATATCACTTTTGGCTAGTAAATACGTACAATAATTAGTAAAAATGAGGTATATAAATAATTGCATGGTACCATAAAAACTATTGTTGCCTTTGGACTACCAAAACGTTAGCACGTTAAATAAATAAATAAACCATGAGCTGCATCTTGTCAATTCTTTGAAATTTGGCATAAATAATCATTTGTATAGCAAAATACGGAATAAAATAATATACGGAAAATATATTATAGGGAAAAATATTTTTTTTATTATTAAGTGGAAAAAATTTAAAAATTATGTGACTATATAATTATGTGACTATCAAGGTCTACAAAAATGTGTCTGCGGTTCACTCGTTGGTGACCGCTGGTTTAATGTTTAGCAAAACGTTTAGCATACCTCTAGTTGACCAGACTGTTGTGCGCATAGTTCATTAGTGTTACGCTATATTAAAATTAAAATTATTATGATATAACAAATTAAATATGTAGCCCTAATAATAAAAAGCCAGACATACTTCGTACTACGGGTTTTCTTCGCTTCTCGGGTAGGGTTGGTTTGGTGGTTTTGTAGAATTTAATTTCAATAAAATTATTTTAAGTGGAGCTCCAGTTAAAGACAAGAATAATTGTCGGCTTTATATTGAGTAAGTAAGTTTAACATCTGTTACATATTTAAATTCTATCCGAAATTTATCTACAATAAGATACTTTCGATATTTTCATGATTTAAACAATATTAATTTTTTAATAACATAATAATTTGTGTGAATGTGTCATTATTTGTGAAAATAATTAAATTTTCCATGTTTTCATGTTTGAAGTGGTTATGATTAAAAATTGGCACAAAAACTTAAATATAAATTTAATTATATATGGGTAAGCTGTATACAATTTCCCGTCTTAAAAACAATATATAAAAAATACTACGAATAATTGGATGAGAAAAATGCCATTTTTATTAACAGTCATTATTTATTTTAAGTTATTAAGCCATATTAAAAATTTTAAACGCTTATAAAAATTATGCTACATTTAGAAAAATATGTGAGGAATCTTGGTAAAAGAAAATATTGAGCGTATTTAAAATTTTAAAAGTTATTACGTTTTGGTTGAAAAAAAAATTACGTTAAAATGACAAGTTTCATGTAAATTCTAACTCTAAAATAGTTGTAAAATTAAAAATTGATTTACGATTTTCGAAATTGTTAGGTTGGTCAGTGGCGGACACAGGATTTCTTTTCGGGGAGGGTTATTAAAAAATTTGAATCAACCACTTTATATCATTATGAACTACATAAATTAGAGATGATTATCTGTTGGATAGCTAAACTACTGTAACAGCTAGTTAACCCCTAAAATAAAGCGGTATATTAAACGTAAAATAAAACAAATTTATTTACCACTTACCAAAAATTACAAATTTTTAGAGCCAAGGTAAATCAAAATTTTAAAACGATATCACGCATCAAAATTAGAGGAAATAATTTGTTCTTTATGCTTTGAAAATGGTTTCTGTCATAATTACAGTAAAACTAAAGTAAAATGAGGTTATACAGCGTCATAACGCTTCGTAAATCAAAAATATTCCTCAATTTGACATAAAAACCTAATTTGGGGTTAAAAGTTTTAAAGAAAAATTAATTTTCATATTTTTTTCAAATTAAATATTATTTTATATGACTACTGCACAAAACGATTTACACTGTTGTTTTCAGAATCAAAAAATAAATTATAATTTTGAATAAAAACAAAATTGAAATTGGAGAGATTTAAAACAAGATAAAACCACAGTGTCCAGGTAATTGAAATACTGATATTTTAACATAATGTGTAAAGGCCCATTAAATTATGAAAATGTTCTGAAAACAGATTAGCTTACACACAAATGTTATTAATACAATAATACACGTTATAAACGCAATACTAAATAAAAATTTTTGGAAGTTGTTATAACCCCTCAACCCCCCCTCTGGATGTGCCACTGAGGTTGATTGTGACTTAGATTAATGACGTGCTATGTTTGTGATAAATTTTCAGCTAATTATATCAAAAATAAAAAATGTATTAGATAAAACCTTACAAAACTCAAGGCACTTCCAAAATGTTATATTTACCCAAAAGTGGTTATATTTTTTCGAAAATTTATTTCCGATTTCATTACATTATCATTGATATAATGAGTTGAAATTTCAAGTGTTTAGTCTAATTAGTTTCGAAAATAAAATTTAATCACTTTTATGAAAATCTCGTTTATGGAATATTATGCTGATTTTCGACAGGTTCTTCTAGTTTTTGGGACAAGTATTGAGAAATTTGAAAAATAACCTCGAAAAGTACCAATCAAATGCAATTTCCAGTATATAGTATTTGGACATGTACTTCTATACGAAAATGTATACACATAAAAAAAAATAATAATAAACGTCATTGTAAAACACTAGTCCTTTGCTCTACTCAGAATCTAAAAAAAGGTTATTATTTATTATGTAGCCTTAATAATAAAATGCATACATATACATATACATATAAAATGAATTATTAATTTTTCGATAAGTAATTGGTGCGTGAAAAAGTTCAAAATGTATGTGTACTTGGATATAAAAAGGTTGAGAGTCGCTGGTCTAAAATCTAAAGGCAGTTTCTAAAAAACTAAAATGACAGATGTTTATTTATTTGATTGTGCTAATCTTTATTCTTCAAAATAGCTGAACTGATTTTGATAGACAGGTAGAACTCTAAGCTAATTTCAAAATCCTAGAGTCGAGATAGTAAATTTTAGAATAGAATTTTGTAAAAAAAATTTTCGCACGATTAGATAACGAAGGAAAAATTAAAATAATTCAACATAAAACCACTATACATATATGTATAAGACTATACTTTTATTTTTACCTAAACAAAAATGAATCATTATGAATCGTTACCATTGTGGTTAAATAAACATAAAACTAATATATAATAGTCGGTAGAGTGCAGTTGAAAAATATATATTAACTTATCCAGTATTAGATTCTGAACGAAGGGAAGAAGCTAGTGTTTTTACAATGATGTTTATTTTTATTTTATTCTTTTCTGTAAAAACTTTTTCGTAAAGAAATATTTCTCCAAAAGTTTCGATCTGTAACTTTTTGAAATCGTATTTGCTTCTAGTTTGTACTTTAAAGTGGTAATTTTTAAAATTTTTAAATTCTTCAATTTTTTTATTTTTTATTTTTTGGTGGGGGGGGTAGGGGGAAACTACCCACAATTTGACAAATAAGATTAGGAAACCACAATTTTTTGAACCGAACTTTATGAAAATTTAAACATAGATAGACAATAGTATAAGAAACATTTGGCGTGAGAAAATTTTGAAAATGTGAAAAAAATAATTTGGAATATTATTTCAACATTTTTTTTTTCTTTAAATATTTTTTCTTTATTTATAAGATAAAAAAAAAGTAAAGTAAAGTAAAGTAAAGTAAAAACAAGAAAGCCTGATATTTTTCGCTCTTCAGGTCAGATACTTGGTGGGTATGTTGGAAATGACGACTATTATTGTTCTTGATATTATTAACTTCTTTCGTTCAGAATCTTCTTCTTGAAGAAATGATTTATCGTTTCTTTAAAAATTATACACACCCCTCAAGTGTATCTGACCCGAGGAGCGAAGAATATCCGTGGTGCGAAGTATGTCCGGCTTTTTTAAATTTATAATCACTGCTATGGCAGTTAATGGTGATTGCTAGGGTTCGGGACTTGTTGGATTTGCATATTCTTTATAAATGGCTGCAGAATAAATAATAATCTAAGTGAGATGTAAATTTGTTTCAAGATATAATGGACTCAATTACACAAAGCCGGACATACTTTTTTTAAATGTATCTTAACAATTTTTTTTCTCTACTTTAAGAAGATATTAAATACTTGTAGAATAAATTTTTCTTACTATTTTCGAAACATATTATAAATAAATTAAATAAACTTATGTTACTTCATCCTCAGTTTTCAATCAAGATCAACAATAATTGAAAAAAATAGGTATAAAATCATAATTATATATTATACACATTGGATATATGTTAAAAATCAATATAACATTTTATATTATATTCTAAGCAAAGTGAAGAAGTTAGTGTTTTTACAATGATGTTAATTTTTTTTCTTTTTTTTTTTTTGTAAATATTTTTTCGTGTGGAAATATTTGTTCAAAAACTCTAGATTAGCAACTTCTTGAAAATTTGAAAAGAAGAATTTATCTCTTAATGGTACTTTAAAGAGGTAATTTTTTGAATTTCTCAATTTTTCAACTTTTTTTTTGTTTTTGGGTGGGGGGAACTACCAAAAATTTGACAAAAAACACTCGGAAACTATCATTTTTTGATGCAAACTTTATGAATATTTTACGTAGATAGACACGAACAGGGACGTTTGAACTTAGCTGTTTGGATGTAGGAATATTTGGACGTGGCCATTTGTACGTCAAAATAAAAAAAAAAAATAAAAAAAAAAAATTAGTAAATATTATTAGCACAATATGATAATAATAAGTAAAGTATTATAAAGTAAAGTAAAGATAATTAAAGTATAGACAAGAAAACCGGACATACTTCGCAACTCGGCTATTCTTCACTCTTCGGGTCAGATACTCCTGGTGGGTGTGTTGAAAATGACGACTATAATTTTTCTTTATATTATTAACTTCTTTCGTTCAGAATTGTATTATTGAAGAAATGATTTATCGTTTCTTTAAAATTCTACATACGCACCAAAAGTATCTGACCTGAGGAGCGAAAAATAACTGTGGTGTAAAGTATGTGCAACTTCTTTGTTTATATATATATATATTTTTTAGTAAAATTTATGAATTGAAATATTTTGGGCAATGTCATGTAATATGCCAGGTATTATTTGATAATGTTTTAATATTTTTAAAATTCGTATGTCTACATCTACAACTTTTGTATTATTTTTGGAGGACTTTTATCAGCTTCAAGCTAACTGAAAAATAGACCTTTTATACGTTCTTATAGTTATTATAATTCTGTGGTTTTGTGCAACATTATATGAACATTTTATTTTTCATATTGATTGCACTTATTTACTTTTTTTTTAAAAGGTTATTAAAAAACATTTATTATTGTTTTTACGTCCAAATGGCTACGCTAGAGTATCCCTACGTCCAAATGACCACGTCCAATCGGCCACGTCAAATCAGTCACGTCCAAATGTCCTAGATCCAGATTCCAGATAGACAATATAAAACGATTTGGCGCAAGAAAATTTTGATAAAGTGAAAAAAAATTTAGATATATTTTAAATTCTAAACGATAGCAAAGTTAAACTCTAAACGATTGGTTTTACAAATCTGTGTGATTTTTTTTCTTTTTTTTCGTGTGTGGAAACAATTTTTCTAATAGAGATACTGTTCCAAAAATTTCAATCAGTAACTCTGTAGATCGGAAATGTTGTCTAGTTGGTTTTTAGTCTCTCTGACGTAAATTTAGTTACCAATGTATTACGCAATTATTATGAATCTATTATACCAGCTAAAACCTAATTAATTCGCAATCTTAAAATATGATTACGTACACACCTATGAACATTTTGACTAAATACTTCTGATTTAAAGTTAATTATATAGATTTATAATAATTAAGTACTTCC
The DNA here is from genome assembly GCA_025469315.1 of Stegophylla sp. TES_Ste_2020. Classification (NCBI taxonomy): domain Eukaryota; kingdom Metazoa; phylum Arthropoda; class Insecta; order Hemiptera; family Aphididae; genus Stegophylla; species Stegophylla sp. TES_Ste_2020. Next base: position 25,702 of record JAIPRM010002577.1, read on the forward strand.
TACGTAAGTTACTAAATACCTGTCTAAGGGTTTATTTTCCTTACTAATTAAATTTGAATAATTCAAAAACTACTAATTTGAATTTTGATTTCAATACATCAAAATTCACTGAAAAATTACCCGAATATAATTCTGCATTTAAAATAGGAAATTGCTATTTGAAAAAAAAAATAGTTAGTATCGCTACAGAAAATGAAAAAAATGAGTTATGGAAATCATAGTCACTTGATCAATATGAAAAAAAACGAATTTTCACATTTTTACGGATAAAAAGGGAAAGGAGTGAGCACGCTTAAAAAGCACCCTGTATACAACGGAAATGCAGACAACAGTCATAGATATTTTATTATGTACATACTTGATTAGTAAGTGATATTAAATCGTAAAATATTATTTTTAATTACATTTTTTATAATAGAATATAAAAATACAAAAACATTTTTAAACAGAATAAATCTTAAAAACAATAAATAAAATAATGTACCCATTGCCACTATTCACCGTAAACATAACGTATACTTAACGTTTGTCTACCGTATTGATTCTTATAGAATAAATATTTTTTTCACGTATACGCATTTTGTTACAAATATCGTTATAAATATATATCGTATACTTCCGTATACGCTCCAATACACCCTTGGTTCTCGGTAACTTTGTACAGTCTCTTGTTCAAAAATATCTCTTTGTAGTTTATTCTGTAACAGGTAGTATAAATTTTTCTCTAACAAGTCTGAGCATGCCAAATGCATAAAGTTAATTGTTGTGTATAGTTTATATTATAAAATTACCTATATACGTTAAGATGGAATTATTATTATTTAAAAATTCTTTGTTGGGAGAAAGTGACTGCCATCGCCTTCACCTTCAAATACGCCACAGGTTAACGTGTTTTGGAGCTCTTTAAAGTCTATGATATGTTTGTATATTGATCGAACTAAAAATACGGATTTTAATTCGACAGCGTATTCGTTAGGTAACTATATACGACTTTTAAACGTTAATTTTATTATTCATTAATAATTATTACATTGTATTATTTTAAGTAAATAACTTACGACAGAATGCATATGATAAAACTGTTAAGCAACCGCATGTGTAAATATGTTATTTTTAGATTCTGATTGGAGCAAAGAAGCTAGTGTTTTTAAAATGATGTTTTTTTCTTATCTTTTTTTTTTATGTAAATTCATTTTCGTATGGAAATACTTGTCCAATAGTTTCGACCAGTAATTTTTTAAATCAAAATTCACTATTGGTGGTACTTTTAATAGGTCATTTTTCGAAATTTTTCATAGTTTTCTCAAAATTTGGGTAAAACTACCAAAAATTTGATAAAAAAGACTCGGAAACTATCTTTTTTTAGTCCAAACTTTATGAAAATGTAAAAAAAAAATTTTTTTCTTCTTCTCAGTTAATAGTGGGATATAAAACTGGCTGTGTATAAAATATTTTTTTTGTTATAACTAATAAACTTTATAATTTTGAAGTAAAATAGTTTTTACATGAACTGAAGCTCCAATTAGAATTCTTTTGTTGAAGAAATGATTTATCTTTTCAATAAATTTTACTACACCCATCAAATCTCACCCGAGAAGCCAAGAATACCCATAGTTACCATTGAAAAACATGTTATAAAAACAGGAAAAGGAAACTTATTGCTTTTTATAGTATGTTTAAGTTATACGTTTTTGTTGTACTATTTTGTGCCTTTAATTATTTGATTTCATGAAAAAAAAAAAAAATTACAGTATTATAATTTCCAGAGTAACTTTTTTACCAAAATAAAAATTGCTTTAAATTAAAAATTCGGTAACACAATCGTCATACAGAACACATAAAACTGTATTTATTCGTTTACAAGTACACAACATTAAGTTTCCTTAAAATTTTAATATTCTTTAAGTACAAGTATGGCTTACAAAATATCAAAACTATTTATTTTCATGTTTATATGCTGTGAACAACATAATATTATATACATGAATAACTATAATACACTTTATTTGTATTATATTCAATTCATTATTACAATGAACAGCGATAGTAAACCTGATATTAAATAATAAAATACTTTGTATGTACATAATATGTTACGTATAGATATTATATTAATCGGGACAATTTCAAGTTAAAACTACTAAGTAATTAGAGATTAGGTTATTACATATATTTTTATAAGTGCATACCGAATTGTGATGATGTAAATAATAGCTTCCACTTATATCAGTGTTTACTAGATAATTATTATTATTATTACATTATCTAAAACAATTCACTACTGTTTTAATATTCTTACTTTAACTAATGTAAAACGTGTTAAGCAACGAAAATCTATATTTGATATATGAGCTGATATTCGTTCACATTGTCTAGTGAAAAATAAAAAGGATTCAATGTTTTTTTTACAAGAGTTTTTTTTTTGGGGGGGGGGTGAATATGATACTTAATGTCGATTCGTAAAAACCTTAAAGGTTCAGGTGTACCTCAATCTCAACTAGGTTTATTTAAATGTTAATGTAATATATAGATGTTTTTCAGATATCAATTGCACAGTGATAGATACCTACCAATTAGTGATAGTACCTACCAATTTTAAGCACTCTTACCAGAGGGATATAAAAAGACACACATCGCATTATGGGTATTCTTTACTTCTTATGTGGGATAGTCTTGGCGAGTGTATTGAATTTTAAAGAAACTTGAATCTTGAATGCTTGAATAATCTTGAATAAGATGATCTGAGCGATTCAGTTAATTTTTCAAAACTTTTTAGAACATTTAAAATATAATTATTGATAATATTATATTGAATATGTGTGAGGAACCTTTTGTTGTTTTTTTTTAAACAGAGTAAAAATTTAAAGTTTTATGAGGTTTTAATTAAAAAAATCGTTATTTTATGTGAAAATGACCAATTTCATAGAAATAATAATTTTCAATGATTATAATAAAATAGTTAACTAACAATTTTTGAGATTTTCCAGGGCCTTTAGACTTATATACGAGTAAGATTGTATTACATTTTCAGTTTAAAATTACGATAATTACAATTGTATGAGAAAAAAGTCACAAAAAATGAGAAACCTGTTCCTAAAATTTTATATTTATTCCGAAAATAGTCAAATTTCGTTGAACATTTTTCCAGGCTATACACAGAATATTTTACGGTTTTTCTCAAATATGAGGTAGTTTTTTCATTGTTTCTTAAAAATACTGTTGAGAATTTCGAAAAATTACTTATTTTAAGTATCATGTGAATATAGATTTCTTCCAGTTCTACAGGACTTATTCTAAGAATTTTTCTCAATTGTGAATTTTATAGTTACATACATATCGAGAAGAAATATTAATTGTGTGTGTATAAAAAAAGTAAAGAGGAGGTTTAAAGTTAAATAAAGTAAGTCAAGACAAGAAAGGTGGGGTACTCTTGATGAGTGCTTTTAATTTTAAATATTATACGCTAAATAATTTTTTCAATAAAGTGATTCTGAGCGTAGCTTCATTTAATCATAGAAAATAGTAATATTGTCAGTTTTTAACAATAAGAGCTATAATTTCATAACACTGCAAAATTAATTGTTCTCGCGAATAATGAAATGTATATGGATTATTTTGTTATAAAGTTGTTAAAAATAGTCAATATAAAACTGATAATTATTGTTCTTTTCAATTAATAGAAGTTCCATTTTGAATCATTTTATTAAAAAAAATTTTTATCGTTATTTTCAAATTAAACACACCCACCAGGTGAATTCCACTCGAGGAGTGAAGAGTGGAATACTCTTTAAGTATTTCTGGATTTAAAGAAAAAAAAATGTAAATATAAATCCATGAAATTTTTAATTACATTCTCAATTTTCAATTTTAATTTAATTTTAGATTCTGAATGAAATGAAGAAGGAAGCTAGTGTTTTTACAATGATGTTTTTTTTTCTTTTTTTTTTTTTTCTGTGTACAACTTTTCGTATATAAATCCTTTCCAAAAGTTTCGATCAATAACTTTTTGAAACCGGATTTGCCTCTAGATTGTACTTTAAAGAGGTCATTTTTTGAATTTCTCAATTCTTCAATTTTTTTTTTTTTTGGAAAAAACTACTCAAAATTTGACAAAAACGACTCGGAAACCAT
>JAIPRM010002578.1:0-29830 GCA_025469315.1 Stegophylla sp. TES_Ste_2020
TCTCTAAAGTACAATCTAGAGGCGAATCGAGTTTCAAAAAGTTATTGATCGAAACTTTTGGACAAGTATTTCTATACGAAAAGTTGTACACAGAAAAAAAAAAAAATAAACATCATTGTAAAAACACTAGCTTCTTCACTTCATTCTGAATCTCAAAGGGAGCTCAAGATTTCTCTGTAACCCTTCCCGCGGTGTAAGGTCTGCAGGCCCTCATAGTTAAGCCATTAAGAATAATATACAATATGTAACTAATAATAGTATTAGTAAACATATACAAACATTATAATAGCTGGTATGTACTATGCTTATGGTGACCACAGTCTATTAGTATAAAACATAATAAAAATATAAATATGATAACTTGTAGTAACATGTAGTTATATTTACATATTTTTATTTTAGTATTTAAATATTTTACGGTAAACAAGTAAACAAGTATAGTAAGTAACAAGTAAGTCTAATTACCGTGATAGGTATGATTTTAAATTTACGGTAAAAAGATTAAATTGGTTGTTATTTATATCATTGTTCCGGTTTTAATGTAAAAAAGTCAACAAGAACGTTTAAAATTCAAGAATAAAAAATAAGTACACTTCGAAATACTTGGTTCAATAATTTTAGACAACAGTACATTGATCAAATAACAAGTACTGTCCTATGAAAATAAGTACTTATGGTCACCATAACTATGCTAAATGCTATTTTATTTGGATACTCGGTGGAGCGAAGAGTGATGTTTTTTTTCGTATTCATGTAATAAAATAACCTTGGACATTATGATGTACGGAACATAATCTAAATACTGTTCAACATTTTTAAATATTTTAAGTCAATTAACATTATGGATATTATTTAAAATTTATGGTCATCGTGATCCGTGAGTACATTTGGGTCACTTATACTATCGACATATTTTCAGTGATTTTATGTACATAATTTTACATGATTTTGTCATATCTGCATTGTTATTTAATACTTATTATTTATTAAACACATATGTTACGTTTATAGATAATATTGCTATAACTTATAGATATATACTTATAGGTACCTTTCGACATTTTCAATGTATTGCTCAGTGTGTTAGTGTCACGAATTCACGTAATTACGTACTATTAACACACAGATTACATCTGTGATATGTGGCGCTAAGCTTGACCCATAGATAATAAATAATGAATGGCGTATCTACAGCGTAGAGTAAGAATTATATGGTGGACATCGTAAGACTATGGACATACCCATGTATTTATTATCTATGACTTGATCGCGTAAACCTTTGATCATATACGTATATTATGATCTAAGGCGTAAATTAGACAGCCTACATAATAATTATTATCTAGGATCTCTAGCGTAAACCACAGATATATATAATATAATATAATATATATATCTGTGGCGTAAACCGTGTACCTTATGAGATAATACATAGGTTATCAATAATTATCATCATGAGACGTACTTTTTCTTTTAAGGTTTTTATCGATTTCACCTCTTAATGACACACGGCGATCAAGGTACACCGCCGACGCATACTTTTGTTGCTGTCGTGCAAATAACAATTTGCATTTCGTGTAATAATAGGTAAAAAGTTTCTTCTTATTATCATTATTATTATTATTTATTTTAAATTTTGTTTTTCACCAAGATTGTCCCCAAAGACTCGCGGCCCTCCACCCGGCGCCAACACTCAACGACAGCGGCTAGTCATCGCCACACACTGACAATAGTTAGTAACCATTTGTACTGTGTGCGGTCCGTCTGTTCTCCCGTCTCCGTCGTCATTGGTCATTCGCTGCCGACGTCTCTCTTGGCGTACCGCTCACAATCTCACAGCTGTTCCCGCGTTCCACCACTGCAATAACACGATTACCGCGGTGGGCGACCCTAATACCCTATAGAGTATTATAATAGTTTATACCTATGACTCGTGTCATAGCGGTATAGTGTTGTGCGTGTATTATTTTCGCGCGTCAGCGTTCTAGACACACGTCTTCTGATATCAATCGAATATCGCGTCCGTCGTACACAACGGCATTGATCACTCGGCTTTCGTTTGAATTAAGACGGTGAGTTTGAGTTGCAAATCTTACTGTTGTAGAGGTAAAATAGTAAAAATTACAATTTTTTTATGCTTTTTCGTCACTACCACCACCCCTTCTTCCGTATTCAACCCTTCTAACCTTGCCTGTCATTTTCAAGTAAGCATTTACGTGCACGCTTTCCTTTTGATATTTAAGTTCGCGTTTAGCATTTTTTATCCCCTTCGTCATGGCTAATCATCGAATCCGTATTGTCAACATCTTTTAGTTATCCTAGGTCAAGGTGAACTTGCACTTAATCTAGGGATCGGTATAGTGGGTCGACTGTAGTTTGATGCCCAATTATTATTCGACCTACTACGAACGGCGGAGATCTCATTTTAAATGATTCATTGTTACGGACTTCTTGAAAGTGTAAATTTGAAATTCAAACACATTAAACTGTTAATATTGTGTTTGTGTTGTCGTGTTGCCCCTACCATTAGAATTCGATATTGATAGTGTGTTTATGATATTGAATTATCAAGAAAATCATTGTAGTCTATAGGTAAAATGAGTTCCTTAATGAACATGTAATTATTGTTATCGGATACAATTTAATAATTGGGTATAATAATGTAATGTGTTTATTTATTTATTGGAATGTAAGCAATGTCATTATATTATTAAAAATTGAATTTACTTTACATGTCAGTTACTAACTTTTATGAAATTACCCAGTATTGATTTTTGTAATATAATTCTACTTTCAATGATAATAAATAAAAATAGATTTTTAAATCAATAGGTTCCAAATTCTAAATTATTCAACATATGTTTAAATTTAAAATTACAATTTGCATTGAACAATCTGAACACTAAAGTACAGTATCTATGTAATGCAAAAAACCTAAATTTTTACATTATTAAAACCTTTTGGAAAATGTTACCCTTCATCAAACTTAAATCTTCTAATGAAAAAAAAAAAAATGTCCTTGTACTGCTTTCATTATAAATTTGGCTTTGTACCAGACAAACAAGTAGTTGAATATTCTATTTATAAAATTACTATTTGTCTTTCATCTTTAATCTTATTTCATGATAAAATTTTAAAGTTTCAAGTATGCAGGCACTTAAACTCATTTAAATTTGACATTCTAAGACTAGGTATGTCACTTATAACTATTATTATTGGTTGTGTAACTGAAATTTTGATTTAGTCTTCAATGAATATTTTGAAGAAATGTTTGCTGGATCTGATATATTTTATACCTAACCTATTAGTATTTGAGTATATATTTAATATGTTGTAAATGCCAAATACCTACATAAGTGCAAAAATGATTTTTTCTTGATTAATTTTTGTTATACTTATGATAGGTAGAATATATATTTGTTTAATGAATATTAAAAAATTATTTTGATTAGGTACTAAACTAAGGTTTTTAATTAGGAATAATACAATTTATAAATGTTCTTATAGGTAATTACAACCAGTGATAGCTGCAGTGTATTTTTATACATTTTAGATTATTTTCCCTGAATATTAAAAAGCCGATAAATTAATAAATTAAAAGACTAATCTTTTGGTGAAAGAAAATGTCTACTGTATTAAAAATTGAATGTTTTATGAAGTTTTGATTGAAAAAGAAAATATTATATAATATGTCGTGAAAATATTATCAGTTTCATACAAATTCCAACTTTAATTGGCTATAAAAATAAAAGTAGCTTTACGGTTTTCAAGATTTTTCATGTTAATTATATGTATAAGTGAGCTTATACTAAATTTTCAGCTTATAATATCAATAATTCAACATTTTATAAGATAAATCTTTACAAAACATAAGGTAATTCCATAATTCTCTATGTAACTCATTTTTTTCTGTCTGTATTACACTATTGTTGATAATGGGTGAAAATTGCAAGTTTTTAGTCTTTTTAGTTTCAGAGTTATAGCTAAATTAACAAATTCTTATGAAAATCTCATTCACTTATTTTGTCATTTTTATTAATTTTTAGACAGGTTTTCCTCGTTTTTAGAAAAAGAATGGAGAATTTAGAAAATTTACCTTTCTATATTTATTATTGAAATAGTTATGGATTATTTAAATGTATTTTTCAATTTACTGAAAAATTAGAAAGTTTGCAGACAATGAAATACATCCATATTACAATTTTCCCTATGATAATATTAAACATACATAATCAGATAAATAATTGAGTTGGTAGTTTAAATGAACACAAAGTTTATGTATTTTGAAATGTTTGCATTAAAATGTTTATAGTCTATCAGTCAATTCATAAGTAATATAACTAATAAGAGGTGAGAACATTGGATTTATGAAGTTTAGAAAGTTGGTTTCATTCCCCCTACTTAATCAATAAAATTAGATATCCTCAAATAAAACTAGGAATAACAGTTGATAATATTTCGAAACTCATTATTTAATGCTTAACTTAATCATTTTAAATAAAAGAATGTTATATATTTGTTCATTTTTATTACCTTGCAAATTTTGTATATTATCTTGGTAGGTAAGTATCTATTTATATTTACTAAACATAGCTACATTAAATAAGAAGAATGTTGTGTATATTTTAGTTCTGAGTAAAGTAAAGAAGCTAGCGTTTTTACAATGATAATTTTTTTTCTGTGTACATGTTTTCTTGTAGAAATACTTGTTCAAAAGTATTTATAATTTTTTAGGTTAAAGTGTCTTATATAAACTGAAGCTCAGAATCATTTTATTGAAAAAATAATCCATCATTTCTTTAAAATTAAAAACCCCACTAAGTGCCCCCGAGGATTAAAGAATACTCATGGTGCAAAATATATCAGACTTTTTTGTGAATGTTATTATATTCTAAATAATTTATTGTAGAAATCATTTCAATATGTTCTTAATAAATCAAAAATCAATTTTTTCTTCTTGAATTGTACAAGGTTATTATTGAAATATTTAAAATATTATATATTTTTTGATTTGCATATCTTTTGTAGCTTTGTTATATTTTCCATTTATAACATTAAATGTCATTAGGTATACCTATGTACGAGTTATTTTATAATAATTTTTTTATACTGTCTATTAATTTATTTTAATATAGGAACAATGCATCGTGCCCAGTCAGTTGTGAATCAATTAGTTCCATGTGTACCAACAATTGTTGGCCGACAAAAGTTTGCAACATGGCTAATTGGACCTAAATCTAGAACTCTAATAAGAGCTACTCAATCTTTCCCAGTTACAGAGAATAAATATTCAACTAAAGTTAATCAAGAACAATTTCTTAATGGCACTTCAGCGGCTTATATTGAAGATATGTATAATGCATGGGTAGCAGATCCGAAAAGTGTTAATGTTGTAAGTTATAATATTTAGTTTTTCAGCTTTACAATAATTACTTATAATTTATTAAGTTTATAATTTAATTATTTTCAGTCTTGGGATGCTTTTTTCAAAAATTGTGATGCCGGAGCTCAGCCGGGTTTAGCATATCAAGCCCCCCCATCGCTAGCTCCACCTGGCAAAAATGAAGCGTTGTTATCAAGTATTTTACCTGCTGTACAGAGTACAGCTGCTGTTGGTGGAACGTTTAGTGAAAAACTGATTGATGATCATTTGGCTGTACAAGCAATTATAAGATCATACCAGGTACAATTTTTATATTTACTCATTTTTTCATACTATAGGTTAACCTACCTAGTATAAAATTTAATATTAAAAATATAAATACATAACAAATTACATGAACCATGATACAAATATAAAATTGGTGTATCACTGATTCTGATATCATTTAGAAATTATATTTTAAAAAACACTTGAAAAATCTATGTTATAATTACCTACCTAAATTTAAAAAAAAGACCAAAAAAATTTCTAAGATTCCCACTTAGAATCTTCAGATTATATAAGACAATTTTAATTAAAAAATTATAAAGTTTATTATTATTACAAAAAAATTTATTTTTATTGAACCAGTTTTGTATCTCACTATAACTGAAAACAGGAAAATTAGTAAAAGAAAATTATTTTTCAAAAAACTATTTTTTTCACATTTTTAAAATTTTGTTTTCTCCAACATTTTCACTTTGCTTTACACCAATATTTTTCATATTATTATCTAACTATATTTAAATTTTCATAGAGTTTGGATGAAAAAAAAAGTTTTATATCTGTTTTTGTCAAATTTTGTGTAGTTTTCCTTAAATTTTGGAGAAATTATTGAGATATTCGGAAAATAATCTCCCAAAAGTATCCAATTGAGTAATATTGTGATTCAAAAAAATACTGGTTAAAACTTTTGGACAAGTTTTAATGAAAATGTGTACTCATAAAAAGAAAATTATTGTAAAAACACAAACTTCCTCGTTCCACTCAGAATCTAAAATATATTTATATCAGTAATGACTATTTTCCTTTATATTGATATCAAAAGATTAATTTTATTGCTTTTAAGTTCTAATAATTGTAAAACATTAGTTGTTATTATTTTCATATGTGGATATTCAATCATTAAGTCTAATTTTAAAGAGAAAAAACAGTATTTATTTAAGGAAAATATTAGTTTTTGAATATAGTAATTACTCGGTTTAAGGACTTCTTGAATTTTTTGCATATTTTTTTTAAAAGATTATTAAAATAGCAGATTCAAATATAAATACTGTTCAAAATGTAAGGAAATTGAATCTTAAATTAAATGGTGCATAAATTTACATATTTTTCAGTTTTTGCTTGTTAGAGCATATTTTAGTTTTTAAGTGCTATAAAAAGTCATATACTCATATTATTTTATCGATTTACTACATATTATAATTGATCAGATTAATATGCACTGATGTAAAACAGCATAGTCGAATAGACTGTCCTACCATAGTTTTAAAATGTTTAGAGTTTAGTTTCATCGGCTGATAAATAAGAGCGTTTTCCCGGAAAGTTTTCAAAAATGTACTATTACAGTGTAATTTTCAAGGATAAAATGAATAAAAGCTACATTTATTCACAACTCATTGTTCTATTTTAGTCCCACAAATAATCAAATCACAAATAATTGAGTTTGATCAATAATTTATCAGAACATTTTACTTAAATTATTTGATTATTATATAATATAATTATATTTGGCATTTTAGTGGTCAATTAATGAAACAATTAAAAACAATTGCCATATACTTATATATCAAATCAGTTGGTTTAGAGCATATTTTAGTGCATATTTGGTTTTTTTTTAAAGCATATTTTCTTGCATATTCTGATGTTTTTTAGGGATAGAAAGTCCCTAAGTATAGTTATTATTAATAAACATAGGCGTGCGCAGACTCTAAATGTAGATTGTAGGTAGTGACCACATATTTTTACCGGCTCATCTAGTTAACTATTGGCAGAAGTTTTGTGTAATTTGTACAGTGGAACCTCAATAACTCGAATCAGTCGAGTGCAAAAAAAAAAAAATTCTAATTGTAAAAAATTTGATTTACAGAAAACCTCGATAACTTGAATTGGCAAAAAAATTTGAGTTATCGAAAATCACAAGATAAATTAGACATTTGCTGTGCCAGCATTATAGTATTAAATATAACGTATACATTTCATACTTTAATCAATAGACGTCTAATTTTACCAATAATAATAGTATAAAAATGTTAATATCGGACATCATTTTGTTGAATTTATAAATGTACCTTTTAAGCATTAGGCAAATATTATAGATTGATAATTGTGCAATTGGTTATCTATTACAATTATTGTTGTTTATAAAAATACACTTGGTTATTTGAACTTCAAGTTATCGAAATTGTGTATGTGTTTTATTACATATTTTGGAAATTTTCGGTAATGTATGTACATATGTCGAACGAAAATTCAAGTTATAAACTAAAATTAAATTAAATTTACTTCGACTTATCAAGAAATTCGAATTACTCAAATTCAAATTATCGAGAAAATTTATCACACAAGTCATATATTGTAAGGCAGGGGTTATTAAGGTATTTATTCAAATTATTGAAAATTCAACTGATAGAGGTTCGAGTTTATCGACGTTCCACTGTATTTGATTGTATTAGTGTTAATCATAGCCGGTCGCAAAATAATGAAAAAAAAATTGAGCTTGGTTGACAAATTGTGATATCAGATAGAAGATAATAGAAACAAACATATTATGTTTATTTAAAATAGAATTTTTATTATATTAGTATAAATTAAATACATACATTTATAAATGCAAATAAAAATAACATTTAAATATACCTATATTTTACTAACCTTTATTTCATTATACTAATCATATTTTTCATATATTTTAATTTATAGGTAGATTAATTATTTTCAATCGACTATCCTGAGTTGAATAAATTAAGTTTTGTCAACGCTTTATTTAATTTAGATAAAGCTAGGCATTTTAAATAAAGAATAAATTATTTAAATTTTATACACTAGGTCCGAGGTCATTTTGTATCTCAAATTGACCCCCTTGGATTTACAAATGCAGATTTGGTTCGCAATAAAGGTAGACCTCATGATGTTGTTCTAAGGCAACATAAAATTGGTAAGATTGGGTAATAGAAATTAAATAGATATGTAAGGTATTTTTGTCAGTTTTGTTTTATATTATCCATACTAGTTTCTGGTTTGTGCATGTCTAAATAAAGTTTTTCTTAACAAGTTAATGTTATTAATTGTGAATTTCAAAAAATTCTTGGTTTTGAATTTTGATTAATTTCTCATTAAATATATTATATTACCAATTTAAAACTAATAAATTATGGTATTTATAAATTATATTATCACTCTTATTAAAAAAAATATTAAATAGAAATTTAAATTGACCTCTTGAATTTTTTTCAAATGTTGTAATTATTATTTTTCTTCTCTTAATTTAGGAAATAATATTTTAGTACATTACTAAAGAAAAATTTTTTGTTTACCAATTAAAGAACTCATGTGTGCTTCCTTGCCTCACTGGAGCTACTACATTGGCTTCAGTTATGCCATTGTTAATAATTTACTATATTTTAGAAAAAAACATTTCGACTTACACTATCTAAGATACTTTATTATAAATAAATGGGTTTTCTCAGATTATTTAAAATTAAAAATATATCAAATATACCTAATTTGTAAAAATATTTAGAACACTAATAACATTATTATCATCAATATCTTATAAATGTTCAATTAACTCCATTTAAAATGATGTGAGAAACTTGTAAGACATGGTTTCAATAAATAATTTATTCTTTAATTACTTTCCAACAAATCATTATTATTCTGAGAAATAAGGATACTTATTATCACTTAATTTGAAGTTTATATTTAATTAACTACGGATTTTATTTAAAAGACCATTTTAATTGAAAATATTAATCAAAATGTTTACACTTTCTGTTATTAAATAAGATTTATGATAATTTATTCAGGGTTTCCACTCCTATAAATCAAGGAGGTCTGGGAATTAATTTTGTTATGGAAGTCAGAAGAAAAATATCAGGGAATTTGAAATATTCCAGGATAATTTTGAAGTTGTTGAAATTTTCTTGTTAATTTAATTTTGTTTTCTATAAAATTAAAAAACAAATCTATCATCATAGGTACTAAAAATAAATATTTTTATAATAACGAATAAAAATTATTATTAAATAGACTTTTTAAAATTTTAATTCTACTGTTCGATGATTTAATTAAGATGCTCTCAGTAAATTATCATTGGCATTCTAGGACCTTGTGGCCTAAAACAGCTTGACCATAACATCTAACTAGTCTTAAGTATTAATAGTGTTCATTACTTTTTATTTATTATTATATTTATCACAAATAATTTAAATTTCATACATAATCATAATTTTACTAATATTGTCAATGAAAACAAAATTGTTCCATATATTTGTATAACATTTCCTATTATTTAGATACATTAATTTTGAAATAGTTTTTATTCAATTGTATATAATATATATATATCTGCAATATATGAAATTGTAATGCTATTGGTAATCCGACAGCTTAATTGATAATTCACCTCGATTTAACTATTTTTTTCCTTTTTTTATACAAAAAGTTATTTCATTTTAAGAACATGCAAACTTAAACCACTTTTTCATAGACCATGAAAAAAGAAAGTATGAATAACTTTAAAATGTTTAATCGAATATCATTTTTTTTTTTTTTAGTCCAAAAGCATTTTAATTAAAACTTTAAAAAGCCGAACCTACTTCGCACCACGAACATTCTTCACTCCTCGGGTCAATTACTTGATAGATGGGTATAGAATTTAAAAAAAATTATAAATCATTTCTTTAATAATGCCATTCTGAATAAAGGAAGTTAATAGTATAAAGAACAATAATAGTCGTCATTTTCAACACACTCATCAAAAGCATCTGACCTAAAGAGCGAAGAATGTCTATTGTGAGAAGTATCTACTGCTCTATTGTTTATTCTTTACTTTACTTTACTTTTTTTATCTAATAAATAAAGAAAAGGAAAAAAAAATGTTAGAAAAATGTCCAAAATTATTTTTTCACATTTTCAAAATTTTTTTGCACTAGAATGTTTTTCATATTGTCTATCTATGTTTAAATTTTCTTAAAGTTTGGATCATTAAATGATGGTTTCCGAGTATTTTTTTGTCAATTTTTGAGTTGTTTTTTCGAAAAAAATAAGAATTGTGAATTTCAAAAAATGACCTCTCTAAAGTACCAACTTGAGTCAAATATGGGTTTAAAAAGTTTCTGGTTCATACTTTTGGATAAGTATTTCCATATAAAGAAGTGTTTACAGTAAAAAATAAAAATAAATGAACATCATAGTAAAAACACTAGCTTCTTCACTTTATTCAGAATCTTAAATCTTTATAATTACAAATCAAAAGGAGTAAAAATACACAGATAATTATATAATATATCTTTTATAAAAATTATGTTAACCATATTTAATTTAGAAAATTATATTACCATTGATGTTTTTTTTTCTGACCAATTATACATTATGGAAATGTCAAAAGTTGTATTTCTGGTCTCTAAATTTACCACAGGTGATCATAGTAAAATAAGGAAGTAACATCATCTGTGATTATTACCCATCATGATGAAGGGATGGCATTAGCGGTATTAAGTTGACAACCATAGTTAATGTGTTTGTAAATATGGAAGTGATATTACTTTTGGTATTATTATGACAATTTTAGATTTAAAGGCTGTGTTTTTCAACTTTATTACCATATCACTTAATATTCAACATGGAACTGGCAGTATTGAAGTATAAGATCCTCTAATATTTAGTATATACTATATACTAGAGCTGGTAATATTTTCGATTAATCAAACACTAGTCATAAATTTGGTAGGCAATTTTTTATTTTTAATAATTTTTAAAATATAATAATTTACATTCATAATATTTTTTTACTATGAATAAAAAAATTGAAGTGGTCGCTGGTATAAATTTAAATGAAACAGATTTTAAATAGTCAAATATGCATATTTCTTCAATTTTATATTTAATTATCTGCTTCCCTAAAATATTTTCTTTTTATATGCTAGGAAGTTTTGAGATTGTTATCAACTATAATTATGATATCTACGGACTCAATTCAAAGTACAAATATCTAAAATTAAGCCGTACTCAATTCAATACTATCCTAAATTATTGATTACTAAATTTTCTTAATTCTTTTATTTATATATATTTATTTATATATTTTGTTTATCGATTAGCATTTGAGTTTTCCATATATCTGTATACCGGTGTATTTAGTTTTTTTTTTTTTTGTATACTGGTATTGTGGTATTTCAGTTAATCAAAAATACAATCATCTCTCATTCAATATGTTCAATATATCAAATTGAATTTTGTATGCTGAAAAATAATTCCTAAAAAACATCTACGATTCAATGTATTTCTATGTAACATAGAAAAATCAAGTAATATGCTTTACTTGTATTTTGATACAGAATTTTACAAATTTCTAAATTAAAATTTTTATCATAAGATATTTTTTAATGAAAATGCTACTTCATAATACATGGTTATTAAATGAAATACAGGTGGGAGGTATGATATTTAATTGTAATATGTAAATTATCAATACTGTATATTTGTTTGAAGTAAGCAAGTTCTTGTATTTGTATGATTAATTGATACACTAACAATTAATAAATTAGTTTATGATTTGTTAGCTTAATATGATTTAAAATTTTTCTAATATGATTTGAATGTTGGTTTTACATAAATATGTTTTGTGCTTTTTTTTGTTTTTCGCTCAATTAGATACGAGGACATCATATTGCACGTCTTGATCCTTTAAATTTAAGTAAAGTTGACCAAGATGATAGACTTCCTCAAGAGATTTTATATGGTTGCTATCCTCCATTTGGTAAGTATTAGTTTTCATTTTATATTTAATATAAAATAATATAACAGTCATTGTGTTTGTTTATTGAATTGTTTTGTTACTTCACATTATATAGCTCTTTACAAAATAATAATAATACACATATCTTATATGTCAGTTTTATACTTCTTTAATTTTAATTGTTATGTGTAATTTGCACGATATTTAAACTTTTTACCTTTTAGTTAGCATAGCACTTACATAATATTTATTTCATGGATTCTATATTATTTAGTATTTAATATGAGTATAATTGATAATAATTTCATGTTAATTTAATAATTTATAGTATGTTTTTATTTTGCATGTTTATTGATTCTATTTAATTAATTATTTGAAAATATTAAATAAAAAAGAAGAGGGTGTAAAGTTATTAAAAAAATTATAAATTTAATCTGAGACAGACAAAAAAAAGAGAAAAAAAATTAAGATACTTTTAAGTATCTAAAGTATTTAAAATATTAAAAATGTATTTAAGCTTTTTATTTGTATTTGATATTTAAGTTAAATTTAATGTAGTATTCAATAATAATATTTATAAATGATACCCACTTATCTTTTAGTAGTAAAAAAAGTAAAATAAAAAATGATCAGTAAATAACAATTTAATTTCTTAGTACCTACATGAAAATCTAACATAAATTCTAAATTACGCATACAATATTTATTTTGCTTTCAATTTAAATTAGGTAAAAGTATTTAATCCTTTACACAAATCATTGGTTTAATTAATTAAAGTTTAATAATGAGCACTTAATTTGCTTCTTTTTAATTGCTTGTTTTGTCCATCTTGCTTTTCTTTATATATCTATTATTTAACATTTTAAAATTACCATACTTATATTATTTAATTATTATTTTTTTACCATAGAATATGCGTGTTTATGAGTGGCATAACTTCAAAAGTTAGGGAGTGAAATTCTTCACACAGATAATTGTAAGGGAATTGACATTTGTTATAATAACGATAATAATGCCATATAATATAATAATCTTAAGCATTGTGCGCATGTTGGTAAAAATATAATTTTATGGACATACCTTAATAAATAATGATGAAACTTGTGATAAACCCTAAAATTTTTGGGCCTTGGTGCGATTACACCTTTTGGTCGTTTTTAGTTTCGCCACTGGTATTAATACATAACCATAAATTAATGAAATTGTGTAGACCGTATATTTTTTGATTTCTAAAAATGTTTACGAATGTAGTTATTAGCAGTGGTATACAATAAACTTGTCAAAAATATTAACTCGTAGGAAACCACCTCGAACGCGAGTATGAACATGATAATAATCATGTTTTAATTTAAAATTAGTTTATGATACTATGAATAATAAACAATTGGTATAAAAATAAGTTCCTAGTCCAACTGGAACCACCTACCAATTTTCATAGGGATGTCAGTAGATTACCCCAGAACCCCCTGGTGTGTGCCACTGATTATTAGTCTTTTTAGAATATTTTTTAATAATATCAGTTATAATATAATAAACCTGAAGGCTAAAGCTGAGATAATAATTGTTACAATATACACATAATACATATGAGCACTTCAAGTTTATATTTTATTACATTATTTCAATTATAATATTACTTTCTGCTTTAGAATTTGTTTTACTCAAAAACGATCGCACAATTTCTATAAGGTTTTTGAAATTATAGATTTACAGTGCAATTTATGCTAGTGTATAATTTGGCATATCTATTAGATATTTTTTTTTAACTTTATTTATTTAACACTGTAATTATATAGATTAATTCATACTTAATTTTCATTTGTAAGCACCTATTAGAAATAATTATTTACTTTTAATTTGTTTCTGTAATTAAATTCTTCTATTTAAATTTAACTAATATTTTATTAATTCTTGAACGTGTTTATTTTAAACTGAGAGTTTATTTGTAGGCAAACCACCCGATAATACTACATATTCTCAACACCTCCAGAATAAAGTAGCTGAATTAATGGGTATGTAGTAAGTTTGTGCATTTATTCATATATTTATATTATTTATGCATGCTTTTATTATTGATAATTTTTATTTTGTGTGTGTTTTGACTGAGGATCACTAACATCACTATTTAATTCTATTTAATTAAAAGTTTTACACATGTATAATCACAGTTTTTAGGTACACCTTCATGTAAAAAGATAATGTATTTAAATTCTGTATTAATACAATTTAGTACTTGTTATTTTATTTTAATACACAAATATTTTGAATAAATAATAGAGGAAGCTGATATGGAGCGAGTATTCAAATTACCATCAACAACATTTATTGGAGGAAAAGAAAATGCATTACCTTTGAAAGAAATTTTAAATCGCTTAGAAAACACGTATTGTCGATCAATTGGTGTGGAATTTATGTTTATTAATTCCTTAGAACAATGTAATTGGATTAGACAGCGAATGGAAACACCAGGCATAATGGAAATAGAAAAAGAACAAAAGAGACTCATACTAGCTAGACTTACTAGAGCCACTGGGTATTAACTATTTTTATTATATAAACAAAATAATTAAAATTTATTTATATGAAAATGTTAACATATTTTTATTTATGACAATTTAGGTTTTTTAGCTAATAGTTTTATTAATATATATTTATACTTTTTATTAGATTTGAATCATTTTTGGCTCGTAAATTTTCAAGTGAAAAACGTTTTGGCTTAGAAGGGTGTGAAATTTTGATACCCGCTATGAAACAAGTCATAGACAAATCTACAGAATATGGTGTTGAATCAATAATTATGGGTATGCCTCATCGTGGAAGATTAAATGTTTTAGCAAATATCTGTCGGAAACCATTAAGTTCAATATTCACTCAGTTTGCTGCTTTGGAAGCAGAAGATGAAGTAATTCTCTTTTGATTTGGCATAAATAATAATGCAATTATTTATTGACTATTATATATAATATTTCTACTAAATAATTCATATTATTTATAGGGATCGGGAGATGTAAAATATCATTTGGGTACATATATAGAACGTTTGAACCGAGCTACCAATAAGAATGTACGTTTAGCTGTTGTGGCTAATCCATCTCATTTGGAAGCTGTAGATCCAGTGGTTCAAGGAAAAACAAGAGCTGAACAGTTCTATAGAGGAGATGGAGAAGGAAAAAAAGTTAGTTTTTATGTTGATGAGTTGTTTTGTTATTTGTAAGCAATAAAAGTATCATACTATATATAATTCACCCATTGCAAATAATTATTATAAATAATTCATATTTTAATTAAATTTAATATCAGTAAAAAATGAAGATAATTTTTTACCAAAACATTAAATTCAATTTAAGTATGAAGTATTTCTAGTCCTTTCGTCCCCTGCGAGTTATAAAAAAAAAGAAAACAGAATTTGATTATTTTCATTATCAATGGGAAAAATTCTTGTAAGACATGCTAAATCAACATCTAAAATTATCTATTACATTTTTTATACTAAAATTGTTTTTATACTTAGGTTATGTCTTTATTACTTCATGGTGATGCTGCATTTTGTGGCCAAGGTGTTGTGTATGAAACATTCCATTTATCTGATCTTCCTGATTACACTACTCATGGAACTATTCATATTGTTGTGAATAATCAAATTGGATTCACTACTGATCCACGACATTCTCGATCATCTCCATATTGTACAGGTAATTTTAAATTGCATTGTATAATATCAAGTGTGTACACTCTGAGTTAATTAGTAATAATCCAACTTCTTAAATTTTTAAGTTGTTTAGGTTAGAATAGCAATTAAAAAAAGTCTTATTGAATAATTAAAAAATATATATTTATGTCCAAAATATTTTTTTGAAATATTTTTGATATAGTCATTGTAAATTATGTAGATAGTAATTCTTAGTATTATTAAGTATGACTTAACTTCATAACCAAGGTTAGGATGTTTATGACCTTAAAAACACTAAAAAACGACTATTATTATTCTTTATATTATTAACTTCTTTCTTTGAGAATCGTCTTATTGAAGAAATGATTTATCGTTTCTTTAAAATTGTACACACCCTTCAAGAGTATCTTACCCGAGGACCGAAGAATATCCATAGTGCAAAATATGTCCAGCTTTCTTGTCTATACAGTAGAAATTTTTTATGATACCGGTTGTAATGACAAACCGGGTTTAATGACCTTAAGTTGAGAGTCCCTGCAAAAATTGTATAGTATAATATGTACAAATTTGTATCGGTCATTATGATGTCTATATAATGACTATACAGATGTTATGACGTTTATTTTTGATTATTTTAAAAAAATACTTAATCTATAATGACATTTATCATACATACTGCATTTATCGATTATAATGTAATGTAACTACAAAAGTGTTACAAATTAAAATAACAGATTATTTTAATATGTAAGTTTTATGTTTTTTTAAAAAAACTAAATAAATAATAATAGTAAATTGAATTATACTGTATGTTGTTTGTATTTTGATCACAATTTTGTGACAAAAATTGAATACAAATTGTAATACATAATATTTAATGTTCATTAACTATCAAATTTAAAATTTTTCTTATAATTTGGGTTATACTGACTTGGTTATTATGACCAATTTTGATCGGTCTTTTGTATTTCATTATAAACGGTTTCTACTGTACTTTAATTTACTTTACTTTTTTCCCCTTTTATTTATTATTTATTAGATAAAAAAAGGTAACATATAGTAAAGCAAAGACAAGAAAATTAAGTAGTAAAGTAATGCAAAGATAAATAAAATATCGCACCATGTGTGTTCTTCTCTTTTCGGGTTACATACTCTTGATGGGTGTGTTGAAAATGGCAAATATTATTGTTCTTTATGTTATTAACACCCTTTGTACAAAATTGTATTATTGAAGTAATGATTTATTGTTTCTTTAAAATTCTACTCACCCAACAAGTGTATTTAACCTGACAAGTGAAGAATACCCATGATGCGAAGTACTATACTTGATTTACTACTAATACTTGACTATATTTTACTTATCTTTGCTTTAATTAATTTTACTGTGTACTTTACTTATCTTTGCTTTACTTACTTTACTTTACTTTTTATTAATATATTTTCTAAAAAAAAATGTTTACAGTTTAATTATATTTAAATGTAAAAATAATTTTTCTAACATAGATGTTATGTTTTTATATTGTATACAAAATAATGATAATTTTCTAAATATCAACAACTATTAAAATGAGCGATACTGTTTACATGTAGTTGGGGTGAAACTGTTTTAAAAATTGGTTATGTGCACAAATTTTGATAACTTGGATTACCATTACATAGATAATCAGTTACACCTAATATTTATTCTGAAAAAGGATTTGACATCTAAATTCGTAAAAAACAATACTATTGGATATGTAGAGTATAAGTAAAATAATTGTTTTTAAAATTTATTTTTTGTTATAGATGTTGCTAGAGTGGTGAATGCTCCAATTTTCCACGTGAACTCAGATGACCCTGAAGCTGTTATGCATGTCTGTAATATTGCAGCTGAATGGAGAAATGTTTTCCACAAAGATGTCGTCATTGATCTTGTAATCTTCTTAAAATTATTTATTATTACTATAAAGTTATGTAAGTTAATGGTGAATTTCAATTGTAGGTAAGTTATAGAAGATATGGTCACAATGAAATAGATGAACCCATGTTCACCCAACCTATCATGTACAAAGTAATAAAAAAAACCCCACCAGTTTTAGACAAATACTCTCAAAAATTAATAGAAGAAAAAGTAGTAACTAAAGAAGAAGTTAAGGTAATTACCTAATTTGCTACCTAGTATTTATGTAATTTCTGTCTTGATTAGTTAGATTTAAAAAAATCTGATATTAATAATTAATATACTTCAATAATGTAATAATATAAAATATTTAAAGCATGTTTTTCTAATTGATTTACTGATTTTGTAGGATGTTTGGGATAAATATGATAAAATTTGTGAAGAGGCTCTCTTGGCATCACGGAAAGAAACACATATTAAATATAAGGATTGGTTAGATTCCCCATGGTCAGGATTTTTTGAGGGAAAAGACCCACTAAAAGTTTTTAAAACTGGAATTAAAGAAGAAACTTTAGTACATATTGGCAAAAGATTTTCATCACCTCCACCAAATGCTGCTGAATTTGTTATTCATAAAGGTATAGATTTAAAAAAATATTTTATTACATTTTACCTTAAATAGTAAATATGCATTTTTGTTACGAGAATTTATAATTTTTGTTTTGTGTTTTTTAATTAATAAGTTTTTTATAGTTATTTTTTAGGAATTAAGTAAATAATAATTTACTAATATAAAAACAAATTATTATGTATGACACTATTATTGAAAAATTTTATTTTAGGTATTGAGAGAATTTTAAAAGCTCGAATGCAAATGGTAGAAAGTCGTACTATTGATTGGGCATTGGGAGAGGCAATGGCTTTTGGATCTCTTCTAAAAGATGGAATTCATGTCCGATTAAGTGGTCAAGATGTTGAAAGAGGTACATTTTCTCATCGACACCATGTGCTTCATCATCAACTTGTGGACAAAGCAACATACAGACCTCTGTGTAATCTGTATCCTGATCAAGCTCCTTACACTGTGTGCAATAGTTCTCTATCTGAATTTGCTGTATTAGGTAACTACTATTATATTTTTACAGTATAATAAATATATTAACATATATTTTAAATAGTAAGTATACATTTAGTTTTTAATCACAACTTTCTACATTTATTGTAGCATAAACATTTTATATATCCTCTATATTACACATATTGTGATAAAGCATGTGGCTTACTGTACTTTTATGGATGAAGACAAATAGTAGGTCACACAGATCTACCATTTGTGATAGCCGTAGCTAATACTCACAATACCTACTATTTTTATAGAATTTACCATGCCTAAAAATGTGATTGTGACAATCTAAGATATTGTTAATTAAAGTGAATTATGAGATAAACAAATACATTTAATTATATTCTGCACTCTGTTGTCAAATTCTGTCAAAAAATTTCCTGTTCGTCACAAGCTTTAGTAGTGTTTGAATATGAAATATAATTATTTCTATAATTTTATTTAAAAAAAAACTTTAAAATAAAATAGAACTATTCAACATAATTTATACATCATTATGCTTTTTCTTATTTATGTCTACAAATTTTTGGATAGAAATAGTATTCCGAAAGTTTTTTTCTAGTTTTCTATAGATCAGACATTTCATGTAATTACATACTTAAATGAGTTGGGATTATTAGTAAGCAATAACTTTTACAATGATGTTTATTTATTTATTTATTTTTTTCTCTTTCTGGAAACACGTTTTTGCATAGAAATACTTGTCCAAAAGTTTCGATCAGTATCTCTATAGAATTGGAATCGTACCCAGATGGTACTTTAGAGAGGTCATTTTTCCATTTTCTTAATACTTTTTCCAAAAACGGCAAAATTGTCGAAAAATTGATGAAAAACGGCAAAATATACAATTACCGCAATTTCCATAAAATTGAAAATTACTTTTTGATATAACTTCTCAAATAATGCAGCTAGGAACTTAACATTTTCACCAACCACATGTTACAGTGCATAAATGTTGATTTACAATAATTATAGCCGCTTTATTTTATTTTATTTTATTATGATGCTTATATTTTATTGTAATTTGAAATTATTTATGGAGTATTCATTAGATGTATGTGAATATTTGAAAATCAATTTTAATTTTTCATAAATGTTGTATGTAACAAAATAATTTATAGTTCAACATTTAAGTTCAATTCTTCAAAACTGATAATTATTATTGTGTATTAGTTGAAGCTCCATCCCGAATCATTTTATTGAAAAAATTATTTATCGTTTCTTTAAAATTTAATATGCTCATCAAGAGTATCCCATCCGATGTCGGAAGAACATTCTAATGAGCAAAATATACTTTTTTTTTCATATGTAATTTTCTCCAAAAGATTTTATGCATATTTTTCTATCAATTTTAAAAATTCTTAAAGATTAACTCTGTGAATTATTTTTTGTATGTGGTTAAAGTTAGAATTTTAACATAACTGTTCATTATAATTTAAATATTTAATTTTTCAATCAAAGCCTCATACATTTAAATTAATACTCAAAATATTTTTTTTCTAAAAGATAATATACATTTTTTTCCATATATGGTCAAAGTTTTTTGTATGAAAGCTCTGTGAATTATTTTTGTATATATTTTCAGTAGCCTTTTTTTATCTTTGAAATATTTAATGTGTCTTTGTTTTCAAATTAAGGTTGAATTTAATCTAGTACTCCAAAATGTATCTAACATTAAGTATAGAACCCTAAATGTGTTTACAGAAAAAAAAAACAAATTATTATATTATAGATTTGTCCAATCTTTGTTATTTGTTTATTTAAGGTTTTGAGTTGGGATTTTCAATGACCAATCCCAATGCTTTAGTCTGCTGGGAAGCCCAATTTGGTGACTTCAATAATACAGCTCAATGTATTATTGATCAGTTTATTGGCTCTGGACAAGCAAAATGGGTTAGGCAGTCTGGTCTTGTAATGTTACTGCCTCATGGTCTTGAAGGAATGGTAATACATTTTCTATATAATATTTAATGATCATCTAATTTATATTAATGAAATATTAATAAATGTAATTTTAATCGTTTTAATTTCTTTTAGGGACCAGAGCATTCATCAGCCAGACTTGAAAGATTCTTACAATTGAGTTCTGATGATCCAGATTATTTCCCTCCTGAATGTGATGAATTTGCAGTTCGTCAATTACATGATAGTAATTGGATTGTAAGTATTTAATATCATACTTTTTATTTCTTATCTGTTAAAACTAGTCAAGTTTAAACTACATCTGTATTACTCTTAACATTTCAACTTTTATGAAAATCCTTAAACTGTTATTAATTATAGTTCAATTAAATAGCTGTATTCTACTTGTGTTTTTGTTTTTCTTTTTTTATTGGTTATTTATTTTTGTTTGAAAATTTGGAAATACTTAAGTAATTAGTATGCAGGGCTGTAGTGATCACTGATCATGTATTAAAACATTACAGTTATAGCAAAATTTTAAAGTACATTCCTAATTTTCATTATATTTAGGCTCATACAAAAGGAAGGTCAACAATCTTCTATCTTTTTTAATATTTTTAATTTAGACATAATTCATTTTATTTGGTTTTTAAACACGTTCTATTTTGTGTCAGGAACACTACTCTTTCCTTCTTGGCCTTGATTAAGGTACTAATAATAGAGAAGTCTAAAAATCTAAACTATTTTTTTGTTTTTTTAGGTTGCATACACCTTTATTATGTTATTATTCATTTAAAATTATAACAGTTAACTCATTTGATAGGATTTGTTTTAAAGCTTAATTTTATATTTTCCTTCATGTTAATCATATTTCAGAATTATTGGTATTATTAACTTAAACCTAATAATCTATAAAAATATCAATATTCAAAAATGATTCCTTATCTTACTACTTTGATTAAAAGATCATTTTTTTAACTTTTTAGGTGGCAAATTGTTCTACACCTGCTAGCTATTTCCATATACTCCGTCGTCAAATTGCTTTGCCATTCCGTAAACCATTGATTTTAATGACACCTAAATCTTTATTGCGTCATCCTGAAGCTAAATCAAGTTTTGATGAAATGACTGAAAACACTGAATTTTCAAGAATAATCCCAGAAAAGGGAGCTGCAGCTAATAATGCATCCAATGTTAAACGATTAATATTTTGTTCTGGCAGAGTATACTATGACTTGACAAAATCAAGAGAAGAACGTAATCTTGATGACACTGTTGCTATTGCTCGACTTGAACAAATTTCACCATTCCCATTCGATTTAGTTAAACAGGAGTGTGCTAAGTATCCTAATGCGGATATTGTTTGGTCACAAGAAGAACACAAGAATCAAGGATCTTGGTCATATGTGCAACCAAGGTTCCACACAGTATTAAATAATACTAAAACTATTAGGTGAGTTAATTTTATATTATGGTAGATTTAAGAAAATTATTAGAATTAAAAAATGAGACATAGTTCATACTATAGGTATTCTTTGTTCTTTGGGTGGGTGTATTGAACTTAAAAGAAACAATAAATAATTTCTTCAATGAAATTATTCTGAGCAGAACTTTAGTTAATTTTCGACAACGACAACAATAATTGTCAGTTTTATATTAAGTATGATTAACAATCATAACATATTTATATTTTATCTAAAATTCATTTATGAAAAGGTATTCTTGACATTTTCAATATTTAAGCAATATTACTTTTGGAATACATGATAACACATTAAACTGTGTTTTGAAAAATAAGCTACTGTGATTAAAAATTGCCATAGTTGATTAAAAAAAATTTAAAAAAAAATATTAATGTAAGTTGGCTTATATATGAATAAACTGGTATACAATTTTCTGCTCTAAAAACAGTAAATTGAATGTATTAGATAATAATATCTAAGGAAAAGAAATCTTCCATTATTTGGATTAATTATTGCTTGAGCTATAATTCTAAAATTTAAATGATTCATTGAGCCAACATTTATGAAAATTATACGTGTAAAAAGTATGTGAGGAATCTTTTGGTAAAAGAAAATATTAAGCGTAATTTAAGTTTCAAAAGTTTTAACCTTTTGATTTATATAAAAAAAAAAATTGTAAAAAAACACTAACTTTTTTGCTCTTATCAGAATCTAAAATCATTATTTTATATATAACTGCTTAGTGACAGGATGAGCATGCTTAATGAATGCCAAAATTAAGTTACGTATTTGTGAAAATTTCAGAAAATATTATATATTTATTTTTACATCTTAAAATAATTTCTTAAACAAAAATTTGTTTATTAAGTGACTATTGTTTATTAAAGTAAAACAATGAATATGTTATTGAAAAATAACATTTCAAATCAAAAGTATAAATTTTATTGTAAATTATTATTTATTATATGGAAATCATTACAGTTATAATTTGAAATTGTCCGTTTTAATTTATTATATTTTTTCTAACTCTTCTAAATCAACAACAAAATAAATTATTTCAATTTGTTTAATGTATATAAATTATATTCATTTCACAAAAACATTTAAACCCCTCTCAAATTCTGCTTTAAATGCTTACTATTATTAATTAATAGTCCAAAAGTCTTATCTTCCAGACAAATTGGTTATTTCAATTAACAGCTAAATATTGATTATTCTATAGTTTGCTTAATATGATAATTTATGGTTTGAAACTATAAGAATTTTATTATTTTTTTAAATTAAATTATTATAATTTTATTAATAAATAAAAGTATGCTCAGTTAAAGAAATTTAGTTCATAAAAGTTAAATATAGAGTTACAATCCCTAGTAGAATGTGGCTTAGAAACAATAGGATTTTGTTATTTGTGCAGGCCAACTTCTAAAAATTCCGACGGATTCTTTTCCCGAATATTTTCTTCGGGGTCAAATGACAACACTTCAAAAACAAGTTCACCTGAACAGAAAAATTCTACTCGAAGTTTTAGGTGAGATTTCAATGGATGAATTTATGTTTTAGTTTGAAATCAAAAGAATTTGAAGTTCTTAGTTTTATAACTATTATTTTGCACATAAAATAGTTCTCAAAAATAAAATGCCTAAATACATTAAATACTTTCATTAGTTGTACAATTATTTATATGATATTAAATTTTGAATCCATATGTGATAATTACTATAATTATAATTATTTTACCAATTTTAAATTTAATAAACTCGACTAAAATTAAAGAAATGTTTATTCTCCCCTATGTTTTTTTTTCTATTAATAATGAAGTATATTATTATACTGAATAATTAATGAATAATAAAATGTATTCCTTTCTCGTGAAAAAAAATGTGAAGTTACTCCTTATAGGTATCTCTGTATATATTATTTGTAGAACTATGTCTTAGGTTTATCATTTGTAATTTATGAAATAGATTATATCCAGGGTTCTAGTCTTCAAATCAAAAATATTTGCGCATACATTTGCACCAAAAAATATGAAAATATGCAGTTACATTTGTTTTTTTTTTTTGTTATTCACATTTTAAAAATACAAAAATAATGAATATATAAGAAATAATTTTTTAAAACATCTATAAATCTATCACCGTTAATTTTATTTTGTTTTTGAATAAGTATGTACTATATAAGTTAGTAGTTTTTATTTTTTGAATTTCATAAGTTTATATCAATAAAAATTAAATATATAATACATTTTTTATTATATTAATTCATAAAATGTGAATATATTGAATTTGAATAGTATTTTTATCTACTGCTCGTTTAATTATTTTTTTAATTTAATTTTTTGCTTAAATTAAAAATATTTTAATGATAAAATATGCTGTAAAAATGTATAAATTAAAAAATATATGAATTTATAGGATAAAAATCGGAAATATGTAAAAATGTGTAATAAAAAAATTTAAATTTAAAATCATTGAACCTTAAAACACCCATATCTACTTAATTAAATTTCTCCTACTTATTTTCCAGACAAATACGTAAATGCATAAAGTCCCGAAATCTGATTATAACTTTTAAGTTATTAACATATTATAAGTTAACAATATAATAAAATTTACTTAATCATTCTACTATATTTTTTTTCTATAGTTATTTTCTTAATAATAAAAAAAAAAAAAACAATCTAATTTTGAAAAAAATTATGATTACAATTTTTATTAAATTAATGTTGTATAATATAACTGTATTTGTTATTATAGTTATGCTGGACGACCAACAGCAGCATCAGCTGCAACTGGCAGTAAAATGCAACATTTAAAAGAACTTAAAGCTTTTCTTGATGAATCATTTGCAGTTTGAACTTGGCAGCTCTAGTAAACAAAACAAATTATTTATATGTTCGACATAATCATAATAACCAAATATATGGTAGATGTTTTAAATTCAATCATCTGTTTTTTTAAAACATAATTTACTAATCCATTATGTTTTACTCAATCTATACATATTTTGTTTGAAAAATTGTTAATTTATTATTTAAAAATGTTATTAGTATTTATTTGTACTATAGTATTTGGTTTACAGCTTAAAAATATAAGTATTTATTTAAGGAACTCATATTGTACCAATTTTAGAAGTATCAATTAACACTATTCTAAACAGTTTCTATGTTCTCACCCTAAATTATTATATCTACTATAGATTTTGTTTATTAAATTCACTAATTGTTGGCATAGTAAATAAAATAAATGATGTACTTATACCATTCAATGAGAAAGTATTTATAAAATAGTAAATATTTAAATTTGATTACCACAAATGTATTTAGTTAACTGAATTTTAAGTATTGTATGTTATATTATTATGGTAGTCGTTATTAATATAAATAATTTTATGAATTTGTAACTATTACAAGAGTATTCTATTAAACAATCACTAATGTTATTGACTTTATGCACCAATAAGCTATGATCAACTTGAATAATTTAAGCTGTAATGTGTTATTTGTTAAAATATATTTTGGTCCACATCAACTACTTGCGTGCATTATGCTTAATATATGATTAGATATTATATTTAAGATATTCCTGACAGTATCATGTTTAACAGTACATAGAAATCAGCAGTGGTGTGTGTAGGGTGGGAGGTTAGGGGTTCCTTATTGAATATCTCTCTTCGTTGAATTTTTTCCCTTATTATTTTTTTGCTATAAAATATGAAACATGAAATTTTCATATAAGAGTATCTGTAAACAAATAGTTAGAAATATTTAGTACATTCATAAAAAATGAGATAAAAAATTCCTGGGCACGCCATTTGAAATCAGTAATATAACTAAAAATTGTGCATTCCTCTACAATGAATTTTTGCGCCTTCATATAATATAACTATTGATTTTTGACACATTTTTTGGTTTTTCTATTTCTCTTAATTTTATTTTTTTATTTTAAACACAACTAAGTTTTTTTTTTTTTGCTCAATGATTTTTGAATAGTCATCTGTGATCTATAAATGTTGAATTTAAACTATTCACCCTATTGAGTAATGGATATATTATGTATGATAAATGATAATATTATAGCAGGTCATAAAAATTAATATGGTATTTTGTAAATATTTGGGTTTTGCCAGACTAGCTTATGACATTATTATGTTTTTACTAAATATATTGGAATATATAACCATTTTTCATAGATGATTCAATTCCTTATCAACTATTTTAATCTGAGAACAATACTGATATATATATAAATATATATATATATATTTATGTTACTGAAAAGATGACAATTAATCAATGTTGACAATGACTAGTCAATAAGAACAATGCCTAATTTAGTAATGAAATAACATCAATAACTATATTGATCACAATTCCTGATAAAAGAAGGCAATGATAATAAAATTAAATTAAAATTTGTTTTTGTCACACTTGTATTGAAAGTTTAATTTTCGATACGGATAGATGGGTTGAAAATTGAAATTGACTAATATCCATCCAGCAGGTAGAAAATTACTTTTTCGCCCAAGGACCGAAAGTTACTTTACAGCTCGCTCCATGGATAAAGAAAGTTGTCCAAGGAGTATTATAAAATATATAAGAGGTGTGACAAAAAATAGTATGAGTAATTCGTGTGGGTTCTATTGTTAATGTAATATTTTTATGATTAATTCAATCATCCTTATTATTTTACAGTAAACATTTTTTTAAATATTTGAATACATAACATGATATAAAGTACGATATGTAATTGCCGATTATCAAGCCGAAATGTCCCTACGTTGCACAGCTAGTCGGAGCTAGAGAGATATTTTGTTTTGCAGAGTGAAGCAGAGTCGACTTAACACCAGCTGGTGAACTAATTTGCGCCGTAAAAACAATAACCAAAAACCGGGTTGACCATACTATGCTATATGCTCCATAATATAGATTAGGATACGGATTTACAATATTTCCTATTACAATACGGAAATGTTGATAAAATTACAAAGTGTTCAACATTGCCTATCCTCCAGTAATTGACAACAATGACTAGGAAATCATGACAATTCCTAAATTATCATCATTTCCGGTAACATATATATCTGTGGAGAGCAATCATTATGAACAAAAAAAAGACCAATAACAGGTAAGGGTGTTTTTGATAAGTATGTAGTCAAATAATTTATGAAAATCTATACTTTAATCACCTAAAAGATTTATTTCAAGAATGCGTGAACCAATTTTGATAATATTTTTCTTCTGAAAGATATTTGTTAGTAGGAGTATACATTTTAGACTCTTGGCACCTCTTCAAATTGGTCAAATAATTGTTCTCCCAAGCATTGTGATTAGATTATTTTAAATATTTAAAATGCCTCTTTCCACAAAATATGATTTACCTAGATTTTATAATTTCTATTACTTTGTACTCAGTGTACATTATGTTAAATAAAATGTGTTTTAGATACCTTGAATTGACTCATACAAAATAAACTGATCTTGAAAATGCTTGATATGTGTTAGTTGATTGGAAATGATTGTGCCAATCGTAGGTTTCAAGGATGACAGTTGTTAGTCACTAATCCATCATATTTAAGAGGATTTAGATAGTAATGGGATTATATTAAAAACGTGGGCAAGTATTTAAAGTCACCATACCTATTACTGTATGGCAGGGGTTTTTAACAGTGGTCCATGCACCCCTATGGGGTCCGTAGATGGTTTACTTTAAGGGTCCATGAAGTGGTTGTGATGTGTTTTTTGTTTTAGAGAACTCAAAAATAAATTAGTTTGAAATTAATTCAAATTATGCGATAAATAAAGACTAAAATTAGAAACTGTTATATTTATACTATGAATTTTATTGTATAAATAAATACATATTACATAATATTATTTAATATTTAATATTTTAATTCATGACATTATTTTTGTAATCATCAGTGGTTTTTCATATTTTGGTAATATCAAATGTGTCCGATAATTTATTAAGATAATAGTAGTAACTTTTCAAGAATTCCGCTAATTGAAAGACGAAAATGGGACACACCAGTCATAATAATATATATTTATATATATATATATATTTTGGTTATAAGTAATAATTCCTATTTTGTTAATCACGTCTGAAAAGTACAAAGATTTGCAAGCACAGGAAGGTGCTGGGTACACTTATTTATTATAATTTGTCTTTTGGTTTTCAAAAAGTATAATAAAAGTGCCAATGTACCTGAGTATTTTGATTTAGAGTCAGTATATTTTAAATTTTAAAAACCTTTGCAAATCGAGGATATCCACTCATACCAAGGTAATTTCAAAATTCTATATTTACTCTAAAAATTCAAAATTGTATAAAATACAACATTCTAAAATTCTATATTCATCACAAAATTAGATAAGTGTTTTTGAAATTTTTTCATCGACTTTATTTAACTATTTTTTATAGTGAGTGAAATACTGAAATATTCAAGTTTTTAATCCTATTAATTTTAAAGTTATGGCTAAAATACCAAATTAAATTTAATAGAAATCTCGTTTATTGTATACTTAGCTATTTTCACACAACTTGCGGCATTTTTTCTTTTTTTTTTTAAAAAAGCATTGAGAAATTTAAAAAAGTAAAGTAAAGGCAAGAAAGCCGGGTATACTTCGAATCACGGATATTCTTCGCTCTTCGGGTCAGATACTCTTGTTGGGTTTGAGGGATTTTAAAGAAATGATAAATTATTTCTTCAATAAGACGATTCTGATCGAAAGAAGTTAATAATATAAAGAACAATATAAATTAAAATAGTTGTCATTTTCAATACACCAACTAAGAGTATCTGCCCCGAAGAGCGAAGAATATATGTGGTGCAAAGCGTGTTCGGCTTTCTTGTCTATACTTGTACTTTACTTTTATTTATTTAATAAATTAAGGAAAGGAAAAATAATAAATGAGAAAAAAAGTGCTAAATAAATATCTAAAAATTTTTTCACATTTTCACAATTTTCTTGCGCCAAAATGTTTCTCGTATTATTGTCTCTCTATGTTTAAATTTTCATAAAGTTTGGATCAAAAAATTATGGTTTCTGAATCTTTTTTGTCAAAATTTGGGTAGTTTCCCTCTCCCTTAACAAAATTCAAGAAATGAGAAATTCAAAAAATGACTTCTGTTAAGTACCAATTAGAGGCAAATCCGGTTTCAAAAAGTGGCTGATTGAGACTTTTAGACTAGTATTTCTATATGAAAAAGTGTTCACAGAAAAAAAATACGAACATCATTGTAAAATCACTAGTTTCTTCATTACGTTCAGAATCTAAAAAGCGGACATACTTCGCACGATGGGTGTACTTCGCACGACGGGTGGTATTCTCTTGACAGGCGTATTATATTTTAAAGAAACGATAAATCATTTCTTCAGTAAAACGATTCTGAATGAAGTTAATA
>JAIPRM010002579.1:0-29820 GCA_025469315.1 Stegophylla sp. TES_Ste_2020
TTAAAAAAGTTATTGATCGAAAATTTTGGACAAGTATTTCTATACGAAAAGTTGTACACAGAAAAAAAAAAAAAATAAAAAAATAAACATCATTGTAAAAACACTAGCTTCTTCACTTCGCGCAGAATCTAAAAAATTGGCCTATTATTATCAATTATTTTAAATAAAATTATAATTAGTAACCAATAAAAAAAAATATATATATATATAACGAGTTAGTTCTTAATAATAAATTAAATAATACCTGAATGTAAGTATTACAAAATCTTCAAAATTTTTATAATTTTTTTTTTTCTGTAGTAATAACGCTCAGTCAATTACCATAATATACCTTTTTGATCTATATTTTGTGACTGAAAAATAAGATTAATATTTAAAAAAATATATTTGAATATGTTCTTCGTGTTTAAGGATTAATTAAAATTAATGTAATAATTAAATCCAATTTGTGGGCCCCTGATTTATATGGTCCCTGGAAAAATACCCATAACATCCTTGCATAAACAAGGCGCTGTATACACATATAATGAAATACTATCATGCTACAATATTCGACCGCGTACATAATATTGTAATAGTTACCTATTGTTTTATCACGTTAATTCGATACGGGCGTGAACACAAAATCGAGTGTTTTTGAGATAATATAGTCGAAACAATAATTGTACATTTTCGACTGAGAAATTCGAAAAATGACTCCTTTACAGTACCAAGTAAAGATAAGTCCGATTTCAAAAAGGTGCTTTTCAAGACTTTTGGACAAGTATTTTCATACGAAAAAGTGTTTACAGAAAAAAGAAATAAAAAAGGCCCATTGTAAATTCATAAGCTTCTTCGCTCCTCAAAGAATTCAAAAGAATATAAATATTCATATAAAATAATATAAAAATGAATATATTCAACCATTTAGGAGGGGTCTAAATCTCTTCACTCTCCTCCCCCCCCCTTGTGAACACGTTGAGTTCAACGTAACATGAACAAAAATGTACATTTACATTCATTCGCATATAAAATCTTACAATTAAATCGTGTAAAATAATTAAAAAGTTTACGTAAATGGTGTATACTCGTGAGTATTATAAATCATTATGTTATACTCTTGCAGTGTACTCGTACTGTTTGTTTTAGACGCGCGTTTGGTTTGCGCCGATTCCACGCGTTCATATTGTTATTATAATATTGTTTGGACGGTTAAAATGTAAATGTAATTTACACGGCCGACCGCATTTAAATATTCTGTGTACTCGAACTTAATCCGTTATTATACTGGTGTAACCGCGAAAATTTACGTCGGTGATATTTTGCTGTCCACGATTACAAAAATTTTTTTATGACCTTTACATTAACATCTTTACAATCTTGAATGAGGCGAATTGTAAAAGAAAAAACTGAATTTTCATAGGAAGTTCAATAATGGACGCAAATAGGATGGAGGCTTAGGAGGAATTAGCCCTCCCTCAACCATCTTAACCCTTTGACTGCAATGACCTAAACCCAAAGCACTAGTTCTGTGCTGTAGATTTTTGAAAATTTTTTTATGTATACTAATAATTTTTTTTTTTTTTTAATCCGAAGAATTGTTAAATGAGATTATTGATGTTTCTCTCCACTCGCCTCTGTCACTTATATTCCCTTCAACTCCAAGTATGTTCATATTCTGGTATCTTCCATCACTTGTTTCAGAAATGGAGTTCTAGGCCTTCTTCTTCCAGGTTTTTCTTCGAGCTTTCCATTTTTATTGCTCTTATTCAAAGTCTATTTCTTATTAAGTACTCGATTCATGCTTTTCTTCTCAATTTTAGAGTATTCCACATTGATTTTTGAGTATTCATTCTCCTGAAAATCTCAACATTTTTTATTTTTTCTGTCCATGAAATTTTTAGCGCTCGTAATTTGAAGTAAAAAGATTTCTTTTTTTGTAGCAGTCGTATTTGGCCATTGCCTATGTAAACTAGGCAATGTTAATAAAGTGTACAATGTTTCAATATATATATATATATATATTTTTTTTTATCATGTTTTTAAATTAAAAAAAAAAAAAAGATATCAAAGGACACTAAAACATCAATAAATTATGTATAAACAAATTGGACAGTTCACTGTCTATCAAAATAGGTCACTAGTTCTCATCTACTCCTTTCAAACTTATTGTACCATTTAAAATATGATTTCAATAACTTAAATCAGTCAGCTATGGAAATATAGGGCAAATTTATAAACGTATATATGATGTATATTAAAAAGAATAACATTTTAACTGTTAATTATAACAATAATTGACTTGTATTATTAAAAAAAAAAAAAAAAAAAAAATCTTACTTGTATATCTTTACGTCGACAAAAAATAAAAAAAACTTTTAGACACAAGATACATATGTATCTCATATACTATCCATCCGCAATTATATTACCCTGTAATCTTATTATACGTAATTATTAAAATAAATGAGTATAAATATAATATCTACGACGATTTATACTTCCATAGTACATTAAAACCATATTATTATTTCAACCGTATTGGCTGTGCGTGTTTACTCGGTCCGGTCATAGATCAATGATGATATTATTATGTAAATATGTAATAAACCTCGTTATAATCATAATAATCAACGTACCTGACCACCAAGACCCACCGGCGGTGAAGGGTTGAACTCCAGTGTGTACACACCATCGCTACTAAGGCAGTCGATTCGTATGTTGAGAATTTTATACGAATAGATCAAAACATGCGCGAATTAAATTGATTGAATCGTACCGGTTAAAACGCATTTATCGTCGGTCAGCTTATGAGGTCGGTTTATTTATATACGTCGAACTAAACATAATTCCGATGAGTAAATAGTATTAATAATAGGGAGTAACAGTAATAAATATTGTTTTTTTTTTTTTTTTGTTTTTTTTTTATTATTATTTATGCTAATGAATTGCATGGCGTAAACGATAATTGATATTGTACCTATCACGTAACAAATACATATTGCATTAATGTTTTTGCAGTATGTGTGTGAAGAATGTCCGGCTTTCTTGTCTACACTTTACTTTTTTTTTCCCAATAAATAAAGGAGAAAAATTAAACGAGAATGTCTAATTTAAATTAAATGAGTCACTAAATATCAATTAAATTCGATCAAAAATGAATTGGTAACATTGTTATCAACTAAAAATTTATTTTTCTGAAATTTTCTTAACACTTTCCCTCACGATCAGTAGACGTGTACTGACTATTGTACTGATTAATTTTTGGGACTCAGTTTACCTACTAACCATTTTATTAAAACATTGACTAAGTTTACCTAATTATTTAGGTCTGAGACTCAGGTTACCATTCTTTGCTTTATTGTAGTTTAATACGGACATAATGCGTTATGTATGAACGCAAAAAATAAATAAACATATTACGTTAACGTATTTCCACTCTACTCGTCGGTTATTGGCTCGTCGTTCGTGCAGTAAGTATTTTCTCTTGTCCGGAATTATTTCTGAGAATACTTCACATCATTTTCGGCACACTTCAGTGATGTTCAACAGCACTCCAATAATATTATTATTATTATTATTATTATTGAATACACCAAACACGCGAGTGTAACGAAGTTATTGGTTCCAGTAGTAACAACTACACAGTGGTCTTTCGTGAAATTACTGTAGAAATTATTATTGTCGAGTCAATCACGGAAAAATTACAGTATATTATACATTATACACAACGGTCAACGACTGTCCTAGCCGTCAATTGAACTGTTCAATTATTATTGATTGCATTACCGCCATAGTTATTGTCATAATTGACAGTGACATATACCATTCGTATAGTAATACATATATTCATATTGTGTATAAGGATATTGTCTATGATCTCCAGGACATTAACCGAAATTTTAGAATTACAGATAGAATATAATTATTATGTAAAATTGGTCGTTTACACGAAAAACGTGAAGCGGACATGGATTTTCCAATTATGAAATAACAATGTTTTGTAAAATATACCGAATAATAAAACAGGCGAAGCTCCTTTGGAAATCGTTTTTATTGAATACAATATGTTTTATCGTTTATTATTTAAAATTTAGCACGCCCACCGAGAGTACCCGTGCACTGGATGAGCGATGAATGCCCACGGCGGCGCGAGATTTTCAATGACTTTTTTTTTTTTTTTTTTTGAATTAGTGAATTTAGTAACGGCGAATAAATTGTTATTCGAACGATTGTTATAAAATAAAACGCGATGGGGCCTTCATTGTACCGCACGCGTTAAAAACCACGTAATATTCCAGTCGATATATTCGTATTCGGCATACGCGAGAGATCGACACCCCCCGCCGCATCCCCCGTCGCATCAGGTCAAATTCCGATTTGCCGTGTTTAATTCTCTCGCATCGGCCGTTTATATTATTATTATTATTATTATTATTATTATTATTATCATATCAAAATACACGGTATTACATCCTTTAGCGCACTACACTCGGACAATGATTTCCATCGATTTCCGTACAAAGATCATAATACAAATTATTATTATGACGCGTGTAAGTGTAGTAGAGAGCGAACAATGTGAATATTACGCGAATACCATCGCAGGAATTATGACTTTTCGCGCCGCAACGTTTGGCGTTCGGCAGAAAACAGCTTCGACTTCTAGGCCCGGACAAATAATTTAAAATCCGACTATAATACCTGCTGCAGCAGCTAGTATATTATAATATGTAACACGCGCGCAGAATTGCACGCGTATTTCAAAGCCCGGCCGAAGCTCGTTTCGTCTGCGGCGAGACGCATATAGGCGCAAATAGTATGAAAAATTTGGGGAGGGGGGACTAATATTTTTTCATTCATTTTGATAATTATTATAGTCGTATAAAATATTTTCTGATGTATACATTATAATATGTATGATGTTTTACACCTACGCTCATTTAAAATTTATTTTAAATATATTATAATAAAATAAGTTTTATTTACTAATTTCTTTTGCTTGTTTCAACAGTAATTGATTAAAAAAAGTGTAATTTAAACCAAAAGACTGGTAATTTTTATTATATACTGATTTATATATACATATATACATATTAAAAAAATAAGTAATTTAATATATATTTTACAGTTAATATATTTTATTTTATTATTTGTTTTACTTGTTTTAATAGCTAGTTAGTGTTTAAAAAATGTGTGATTTTAACCAAAAGACTGGTAATTTTTATTACATTAGGTACTGACTTGTAAAAAAAAAAAAAAAAAAAAACAAAGAAAAAGTTATTTATTAAATATTTTACCTATAGCTAATAAGTTTTAATTTTAATTGTTCAAAAAAAGTGTGATTTAAACCAAAAGACTGGTAATTTTATTTTTATAATGTAACAAAGATGATATAATATAGTTAGTTAGGAATAATTTGACTGATTATTAGTGAAAAATAAAATTATGTTATGTAAAAATCATTATATTGTGTGTTTGAGAATAACATTTTCATATATATTTAATTTTTTTTTATAACTTACTAAATGTGATTTAAACCAAAACTGATGTAAATTAAAAAATATAGAGGTCAATAAATAATTTGTTGAAATTGTTT
This sequence comes from Stegophylla sp. TES_Ste_2020, assembly GCA_025469315.1. Lineage (NCBI taxonomy): Eukaryota > Metazoa > Arthropoda > Insecta > Hemiptera > Aphididae > Stegophylla > Stegophylla sp. TES_Ste_2020. The sequence goes on from JAIPRM010002579.1 coordinate 5,579, forward strand.
TGAGTGTATCTTTATTTTTTCCAATGTGATGCTGTTTTAAAACATACGTAAAGTTTATAATCGCTCTCCTGAAAAGTTGTGAATTTTGACTTAACTCCTTTTACCCGGAGACCGTCGATTTATCGTACATCTATATAATGAAAATGTTTTTAAGCGTCAAGGATTATATAAAAAAAAAAAAAACATTGAAATACAATTTGTATTTCAATATAGGAAAATATTGTGTTTATTAGTAATTTTACAATTAACAATTGATTCATAATATAGTATTATACAATATCAGTCAATATCATAAAGTTATATTCATTGTTACGCCATAAATAATTTTATATATACCTATTCAAATATCATACATTTGGGGGGGGGCTAAATTCCTTTTTGGGGTGCTATGCCCCCCTAGTCCCCCATTTATTTGCGCTAATGAGTGAGACCGTATATTATATATTTGGCAAGGTTTTGGTTATAATATACTATGCTGTTCGTGGGGATGGGTTGTACGGAAGGTCTCATCGCGGCGACTGACTTAAAATAATAGCCCAACGATATTTTGCATTCATATATAATGTATTATAAGGCTTGGAAGTTATTGCTCTAAAAAAAAAAAAAAAAATTACAAAATTGATTGCGCATTATTGTGGAAAAAATAAACTCAAAATTGCGCTTAAAAATCGCAATTTTTTTTTCTTTTTTTTTTTATAAAAACTACGAAAAAGTATGTCACAAAATGATTTTCTTTGATGAATTATTATATTGATTATTTTATTAAAAAGGTTTTAAGAAATAATATAAATTTAGTAGGCAAGTAATGCAAAAAGAAAAAGTCTCAGTCGAAAAGTCTTCTCGACGTGCAAAACCGCGGTTTCGATTCCATAATTTTGTAATTTTTTTTTCGTCCGTGATGTTTCTCCGATACAGGTGTTAAATATATTGAACGGGAGACAGAATTTACACGAGAAACTAAAACTATTGCCACTAAATATAATACACATGGAGTAAAACTAAATAAATTTAACGGCTCGTGGAAACCGTTTGGACAATAATTGTGGATCACTATATTGTATTCGATGTTTAAGGGACTGTTGAATATTTAACAACTCGTTAAAATCTAATGGCCTCCCGGTGCGACCCGTTATAAATAGATAATTATAACGCGGAAAGCACTATGGCGCGTTAATACGTAATTACACAGACAGTTAATTATTACATATTGTTTTGGGAGGCGCCAGGCACGTAAACAAAAAATATTTCGGGGGGGGGGGGTTGTCATAAAATAGTAGTATATAATGTACATATTACAATACCTGAACGCTGCAATTTTGAAAATTTCGAGGAGGGTTTGAACCCCTAAATCCCCCCCCCTCTGTATACGTGCCGGGGAGGCGCAGTGTCGTCTTTATTTAAATAACTGCAGTTATTTACCCGCTAAGGGATGACCACTGTGACGGCAACGTGATCGGATAGAAAATAATAATGATGTAGATGATGATATAATATCTGAAATTGAAAATTATCTGGATGATAACAGATTTTGCGAAAAACCTTAAAAAAAAAATTAAGTTTCGACTCGCCTTAGACCGACACCGTATACAAGATACCTACCAACTTATTTTTGACGTACAAATTCGATTTACATTTGACTATAGAAACTACGGTTTTATGGTAATACTCAAGAAATCAAGAGCTAAACATCAAATAATTATTATATGATATCAATTTGATATCAATTCCTACACTCCGAGTTGGGAAAATTCTGATATAAGGGGTTAAAATCGATAAATAATGTTTTATTTCATATGACATACAAGTATACCACTGATAAATTGAGTAATTTTTTATAATTTTTTTTGTTTTTTACCAACGTGTTTAATAAGTACTTATACCTAATATATAGTTGATCAAAAATAATTTTTACCCTTGTTGTTCTATACACATTATTTTTAAAATTTTCTTGCGATTTTCTTCGTATTCTAATACTCCCAAACAATAATTTTACGAAACTAACTATAGTTTATATCCCTGGGCTCGATATCGAAGACGGAAAAAATTTGAATGAACCAGAATTCAAAACCAAAAAAGGAAAACAGAAAAAAATGTATACCGGTATTCAAAACGGAAATCAAAAACGGAAAAAATACATGTTTACAACGTGTTTACGCATTTTTTTTTAATTTTATATTTTTAAATGTTAATGACAAATTTCGGTCATGTAAATGTTTTTGATTTTATATTATACATATGAATCACAGCCATTATGATGACACGAATAACATGTTATACCTTAATATTGCGTTTAATAAAACGTGAGTAATTTAACACCCTAAAAATGCGCATTTTATCGGTTATTTTTTAGAAACGAATCCATCGATTCGATTTCATTTCCATTATCACACACTCTTGCTGGAAGACATTAATCATTCACGGACCACACGGTACAAGGACGTAAGTGTTCGTCATATTTCCCTTGAAAAAAAAAAAAAAAAACCGTAACGGATAATACAAAAATGTAACGATCGGAATCCTCGCGTAGGTTATAAATTATAATATAATATAGAGATACCTATTCGCACGTGTGAACGGAAATCTAATTTAAAACTAAATTACTGTTTCAGATTTAAAATATATACGAAAACACGCGAAAATATAGGTATATTATATCGTATATACACATCGAACGTCTATAACATATTCTCTTGTGAATACATTCATCATAATAAACACAAACCGAGGTTTAAAGCGGTGATATATACTCCCTAAAATAATAATAATAATAATAATAATATTTATTTAAATAAATATTTAACACCCCAAAGGGTAAGAGTACAGTGTGTGTGAACTAAAAACTAAAAATATCGCTAAATTAACAATTGAATACAATTAAATAAAATTAAACATCAAGATTTAAATAATAAATATAATTTTTTAATTTAGTAATAATAATAATAATAATATTAAAATATGACTATTGGAATCATTGTTTCAATTTCTATTAAACGTAATTTAAAGCCATATTATTTTCATTTTAAATCTAAATCTATAAAACATATGATTTTTGCATTTTTACCTATTCGGATGTTTTATAATTAAATACAATAATAATCTATGTGAATATCCTAAAACAATTTTGTCAATAGCCGAATCAAAACAAGGTAGTTTCGTAAAAAATGCATAGCAATGCTATTGGTAATTAAAAAAAACATATATTTCAAATTATATAATATTGTATATAAGATGCACTTAATCTGTTTGTTTGATTATATAAATATTTTTTTAAACTGTTAGTTTAATATTTAAACATACCTTGAAAAATAAATATAACAATTCTCGACCTTAGTTCCCAAACATTATATAATCTGTATAAAATACAATAATTATAAATAATCGTATTATCAATAGAACATTAAATTTGACGCTAGCCCGATATTGACTTTTTTATCATTCAAATTAATCACGTTTCAATGAGCTGCGAATAAAAATACGAGCTTAGAAACTAAAGACGGTATTTTGATCGTATATAAAAAATAATTCGCTAAAATGCTGGCTAATAAATTTTTTAGCGGACGGTGATGGGTTGTCATCGACCGTTCCCCTCCGTCCCTCCCCCAAATAAACTTCTCGTTCTGCTTACCGTAAAGTCATGATTGGCAACAATCGTATTGGAAGTTGATCATTAATAATGAATATTGTTCAAAAGCGAGAACCCGCTTTCGAAGTCGCGTAGAAATTAGTTCAATACTCACTGGAAAGAATGAAAATACTGTGTATCGAAAAGCCAGACGTCGTATACATTGTTTATTCAAAAAAAAAAAAAGAAATAATAATAATGATTTATTCTTTACTGAGCTTTTGAAATTCGATCACATTCGAAGTGCTCAAGTGTAGAACTAATAGGACTTGTGCAGTGAAAAAAATTAAGTGTCTCGCTGAAACTCGGTCTTAGTGTAATTGAGATTATGCAGCAGTTTTTCTTTATAATTGGAAAATGTATAAAAATAAATTGAAATAAAATATGAAGTCTTAAAGTACTTACTCTTTACATACTCTGATAACTACTAGTTTCGGTTTACACCGTCAGCTACGGATTACATATTGACATTGTTAAAAATAATTTACATAAAATAAAAATTGCACAAACATTCATATAAAACTGGTATAACAGTTTTTGTTTGTTTTGAGTTTTTTACGTTACGGTTTCTATTTATAACCATAACGCTATGTATATATTTACTTTGCTGCTGCTCTAACACCACACACACACACGGTGACGGGGGTGAATTGGGAGCCTCGATAAACACGTGGATGTATTCTATATTATGTTTGTATATTTTTTATTTTATGTAAATTAATTTTAACAATGTCAATGTGTAACATGATAATGGCGGCGTAAGCCAAAACTAGTATTTATTAAATGAATAGAAAATATATTATATTATTTTATTTTTTTTATTTTTTGCATCTTTGCGGCTGACATAAATTTAAAAATTCCAGAGGTGTGGACTATAACTTGGTGAACACTAGCTTCTTCGTTCCACCCAGAATTTAAAATGAATTTTTAAATTTCATACCGAGTAATATTCGTGTAGTAATATTATTAAATGCGACTGCTTTCCGTAGATAATTCTTTCGCATCGGTACGAAGTCCTAACACCGAAGCGTGAGTACGTATAAATAATTTACAACGTTTTCTGACGTTTAAAAACCCTAGAGTAACATTCACCGGCGCGTGTACTCCAAGAGAATTTAAAACAACATTTCACACTGCGGTGTGACTTTACCACATTGTTCTCTCCCTCTTAAACGCGTCATAATGTCGCGAAAGCGGAAAGTTTCCGTCTCATACCCTTCAAAGTCCTGTAAACTGTCGTACGGCCGCGTCCTGCAAGAATTATGACTTAACATACACGCGTGACTAGCTAGGAGCGTATTTAGGATTGTTGTTTATGGGGGGGGGGGGAGAAGGAGGATTAAAACGAAATCTGACTATATAATTCGTAATTAATGAGTCTATTTATCTATATACGAATAGCATTTAATTATTGCGATTGGGGGTGGGGGGGGGTAGGGGCACAGTGTTCTAGAAAGTTGATTTAGGAGGATAAAATTATTTAATTATAAAATAATTTTTTATATAACTTATAATACGAAGCCATTAGAAAATACTAATAATGTATAACGTCTACTAGTATCTACTCATTTTCTATATCCTTTAATATTTTAAAATTTGAAATTTTCTAATATTTTCATACATAATAACTTAAATTAGACAAGTAAAAGTTAGCTTAAAATTAAGAATACAAAGTATACATACCTTCCATGACAGTATAAATTTTGTACGAAGAAAAATATTTCATACAATTGCGCATTCAATGGACAATGTGAACTGGGGATCCCATACGTCCCGTATTTTACGGGATTGTCCCGTATTTGAATCAAGTGTCTCGGTGTCCCGACAAAAGGTCCAAAATAACACTTTTGTCCCGTATTTCGGATGATCCGTCCCATATGTACCTTATTTTAAAGATATTTCAAAAATCAATTTTTTCTTTTTTTTTTTTTTAATTTAATGGATGATAATTTTAATGATTTCAATAATAATAATAATAATATCTGAATCAAATGATGATATTACTAAAAACCAAATGTTTACAAAGAGTTTGTATAAATTTGTATTTACATTACCTTTATTTAAATTTGTAATACTTAACTAAGTTTTAATATCTAATAATTAATTTCAATATTTTTTCAGATACTAAAACGTAGTACTTATTTAAGAAGTAAAAACAAACTTGTATGTGATCAAAAAATTATAACTTTCAAATTTTGAGACTAACTTTGGTTTTGAGGGTCTGAACCCTCACCCCTCCCCAATCCCTGTGTATATTAGAATTAAGATTTAAAATGTCCCGTATTCTTAATAAATAAATCTGGGATCCCTAATGTGAACTAAATAATGCATTATACGCAAGAACAATTTAGCTTGTTATCAAAAACCTTATCATAGACCATTAGGTGATTCTGTACACATATTATCTAATCAATAGCTAATAATTATCTTTCAATTAAATGCTATTTTGGAGGTTTAAATAGAGACTCGAAAAAATCAAAATTTTGTCCCCCTGAATCAACTTTCCGGTACACTGTAGCGAGGGGGGGGATTAAAACTACTCTTTGGAGGGGCTTAGTCCCAACCCCCTAACCCACCCTTAAATACTACCCTGCTCGTGACACTTGCATACCAGCCAGTATCTGACAGTATACCGTATAATTCATAGCCCCTTCGTTTAAATTAAAACCCCTACAAAGCTCGGCCCGACAAGTGTACATTCGGTTCTCTGCGTGCTTTGTGTGTCCGACACGCCCAGTTATTATCGTGTGTACCCGACGCCCCGTCGAATTCCGTCCATCAAAGGTCGAAAAATATTTATTATTCAAAATACAACAACGTTGTATATCACATTTTTATTGCGACCAAATATGGCGCGAGCGATACGAGGTAGGGGGCGTACGTAGTAAAAAATAATTTATAGACTACTAGACGCTCGGACGTTCGGGAGAACCGTTCAGCTCATATTTTATGAATGCGTTTTAACGGTGAAACCCGAAGTACATTTTATAAAAGGTTCATAAAATATGGCTCTTCTCTTTTAAAAAATATTCTTACAAACACAATGGTATTCACGTTTTCCCGAAAATATACACATAACATTTATATCGATGTGTGCTGTTTACGATTGTGCGCGCGGGTTCGTATAATATTTCACCGTTACCGCGAGCGGTTTGATTGAAAGCACGTTTTCCGCGACAGACGTTATTATATTTTATTACCAGCAAATGAATATCATAATTCATAATATTAGTATAACAACGTCTTTGGGGGTTATCGTTGAAAAATCAAATCAAATAAAATATTCGTCCCCAAACATTATACGATTCTGTATAATAAATAATAATATATCATATGGGTTATAGTGGCGGATTTAGCGTCAGAGAAGTTGGCAGTTTGGGCAACCTTGGACAGACGGCAATTATAATTAATATTTTTTCAGATTCCGAACGGAGCGAAGAAGCTTATAAATGTATAAAGGATGTTTATTTTATTTTATTTGTTTTTACTCATTTTTTAAAAAATTTTACGTATGGAAACACTGATCCAAAAGCCTCAATCAACCACTTTTTGATTCAAACTTCGGCTCTACTGATGGTAGTACTTTATACTTGACATTTTTCGACATTCGTATTATTTTAAAGGGTTTACTCTGTCGACATTGTTGGTAACCCTGCCCCCTCCCCTAGATCACCCCAAACCAAAAAGTGCTACATTTTGGTATAATTACGTATTTTCACTTATACGTAAAGATGACAGTATTGCACTTAATTTCACTGATTTGTAAATTTTTTGAAACATATTTTGACGGTTCAACATTTATATGTTGCAATGGACGAAAACGGCTATTTGTCAGTATATTAGCGTGATTTATATTTTTGGTCTTTATCTCGCACTTGATTTACTCATAACAATTTGAAAATTGACAAACTGACGATATTTTTTTAAATAACTTAATCGTGTACAATAAAGAGTTTAAAATATAAAGCTTTGAATCTTTTGATCAAACCAAAATGATTTATGTTTGCTGACAATTTTATAAAATTGGTAAATTCGCATTAAAAATCGTTCGCAAATCGTCAGGTAATAATTTTCCTTTCTACATGTTATACCTGACCTGGTGCCCATTGTAATATGAACTACGTATTTCAACGAGACATACTTAAATTTATTAAGCCACCTGATGGAGTAATGGAGTTTATAAACCAGTTACGTGGTTCAATATTGACCAGATTTAATATATTCAAACATTAATGGTCGATCAGCTCTGTAAGTGTGGAAAATGTTATCTAAATAAGGGGAAAAATGAAAATAATCCGGTAGAAAAAAAAAAAACGCAAGTAACTTTGTAAAATATCTCCACGGTAGCGTACAAATGATAAGTATATTATGTTGCCCGTCATTATTTATGTATAGCTATTAAAGTACAACAGCGTTTATGTGTGACATCGTAAATAACTATGTATATAACGTACATAATATAAAGTAAATTACAGAATGACCAACGCACTTTAAGCGCGGAGATATCTCAAGTGACACTTTCTTTCAACTATGCCGTCATATATATATATATATATATAAATATAAACCCGTTACGTGTTTTGCACTGAATATTATATAGTGTTTAGAGGTAAAAACGGAATAAAATATGATACAAGCAGTATAACTTATTTCACCGGATGTACGTTGACGTGGAAAACAATTTATTAAATTGCGCACACCATATTATGTGCACACGAGTTAAGTGTGAGCCACCATGATGTTAATTGATTTTTTTCCGTGATAACTTTTAAGTATAGAAAAATACTAATCCAAATGTTTCGACCAAGAACTTTTTATACTAGAATGTTTTTCTATATGCAGATAATTGAAAGAGGTCATTTTTCTAAATGTTTAATAGATTTGGAAAAATTTGAGAAAAACTAATGAAAATTTGAAACGAATGCCTTTAAAACTTATTTTTTTATTCAAACTTTATGAAAATTTAAATGTAGAAATAACATAAAATTTAATTACATAAATAACACAAAAAATTAATTTGAATAAAAAAAAATTTTTAAATATGAAAAAAAAAAAAATTCTAATTTTTTTTCATATAAAAATTTTATTTTTCCTTTTATAAGTTTCTTTTTATTGTGTGATATAAAACTTTCCATGTGAAAAATATATTTTTTTTTATATTAAATAATAAATTTCATAATTTTCAAGTAAAATTGTCTTGAATAAACTTAAGTTTTGCTCAGAATTATTTTATTGAAGAAATGATTTATCGATCCTTTAAAATTCAATACACCGACAAAAAGCAATACCAACCCTTGTCTTGATTTTTTTCTAGTCAATTTTAGATTTTGAGTGGAGAGAAAATAAAATAAAATATTTTTTACTATTTTTTTCCATACATATATTTTTTTTTCACCGTTTTACTTTTTTAAATATAGTGCAGACCACTACTCTACGCGAGAATAAATTTTTTACAACAATTTTTTTCCCTGATCAATAGTGCAGTGTTATAAAGCGAGAGGTACACCTAAAAAATTTACTACCACTACTTGACTTCTATAAAGTTCAAAGGTGAGTTAAACTATTGATCGCAAAAAAATTTAAATATCAAACGCTTTAAAAAAAAAAAAATAAAAATATCTCTCTTTTGTAATACCGAGTCAAGTGCGATGGTCGCTGTTGAACAACACTTCAAAAGTCCACGCGTATAAAAATAGTAAAAAAACTATTACGTTTCATATAAGAAGTGAGTGTTGATTTTGTTTTTCGTAAATATTCGTAAAATAGTGACTCGTGATAAAAGTTATTGACCGAGCGTCGCACATGGTGTGTGACACCTTATACATTGAATTTGTAAATTGAAAATGTACATTTTATGAAATATAAAAATAATTTGATAATACATAATTTGGATAAAATAAATGAATCTATTTAATAATACGTAAGTTCGAATTATAGGTCAATGTATTGCTCGAGCATGATGGTGATGGTGAGAAACACACGAGACCCAGTCAATTCTTCGATCCTGTTTTAAAACGTTTTAAAGTTACACAAAATAAGAGCAAAATATGCCATTTAATGTGTTTGATTTAATTAGAGGAATAAACATACGATTTATTTTTAAATTTTTAGCTGTAGATGTATTGTGAATCGTATTTTAAACTATGTTAGCAATAAATAAATATGTTCATAAAACTCATTATTGTTTTATGATGTGAGATAAGTGGTAATTGATAACTACTTCCATACCTATGACCTATCTCTCATAACTACATGGTGGGAGGGGGGTGTAGCGAGATACTTGAAAAAGTACATAGATACATCGATAATCACCTGTAGATCAAGGCACAAAAAGATCATTTTCAAAAAGATATTAAACCCAAGACAATTTTATTTTATCTAAAGTTACAATATAATATGTTTTCTTTTTAATAAATATTGTAGTAGGTAAATTATTAAAATGTATTATACTTCAATTAATATCTATTTTCAACAACAGTTACATTGTTAAATAACAAAATATCACATAATACTAAAACATTAATAAATTATATATAAACAATTATTTAAGTACTAAATAATGTATCAGAACAAATTAAATCTTGTATTTTGTATCTTTGTCGTTTATTCAAAATCATTTTCTATATATTATATTTAGACATTTTTTTATTCTCTGTATTTTGTTCTTTAAATCAAACAAAATAAAAAAAAAAATACAAGATAATATACAAAACAAAAATACGGACACATTTCACACCATGCGTATTCTTTGAACCTCGGGTTGGACATACTGGATATTATAGTAGGTGTGCTAAATTAAAAAAAAAAAAAAAACGATAAAACACTTCTTAAATAAAACGTTTCAGAGTGTAACATCAGTTTAAACAAGACGATTTTACTTAAAAATTATAAAGTTTATTACTTATCCGAAAAAGTTTGATTTTTACTCAGTCAGTATTTTTTTTTTTTCTTACTCCACTTACAATAATTGAGATCAGTAGTACAATATTGGTTGAAAAAAAGATATGATAACTTTTCTTTCGTGGATAATTTTTCATTTTATTGTTTATTTAAATTTAAATTTCCATACAAACGCGTATTTAATATGCTGTACATCCCTGTATAGTCACGACGTATACAGTCTCACTGACTAGGATTCAGGAAACAGGTCGCAGTATCGACCCGTTCTACTTTTACAATAGAACGACGTCCTGAACCGGAGAGTGGATAAAAATTAAGCAGTCATTACACTCGTAAACGCTTCATGCAATCGCTGTTGGGTAGCAGACATTTACTAGTGTAATATACGAGTGATGTGGTTGGTAAATTAAGAATATAATAAAAAAAATATGTTCTCGAAACGCGCGTAGTCCAACAGGAATTTAATTTCGACCGTCAAAACGGTTCCCGTCGTGGCTTCGCGTAAAGTTTTATTACAAACCGATGGTCTGAATTTTAAATTAATATATATATGTTATGTCACATCCATATTGCGTTATTATTATCCATTTCGTGAAACGGAATCGCGATTTTTGCGTAATTACACAATATGGATTGATAAAGGTTAAGTATTCGTAAAGATTTTTTGGATTCCCAACAAAAATATGGCCCGGATAAATACTTTCCGTGATTATACAGGTTAGATTTTGGATTCCAAAATTGTAATATAGTGTTTCAGGGAAAATGTAGTGTCAGTCAAATGTATTATCGGGCAATTGAAAGTCGGAAATGTGTGTACTGTTTCTACAAATTTTATATATACGTATTAAATACTTGAGGATTTTTCACAAGCTGATTAGGAATTAGTAACACTACAGTTAGACTGAAATTTATTTTCAAATTGCTGGCGTTGTGTGTTGAAAGGGGAAGGCGGAAAAATTAGGGGTTGCCACCCCTTGGAAAAATATATATAGCTGCAGCCCTGGATGTGTCTGACCTACAACGTACGCCAGACAGAATTCTCTCAAATTCTATTTGAAAAAACAACTTGTGGGCCAGAGAGAGAGAGAGAGAGAGAGAATTTTATCTTTAAAGGTGTGGTGTTAAAAAATAAACGACGTGTTGATTAAAGTATAAAAAAGGAAATACTTGCTATATATCATTCTCGTCTCAAAAGAGGAACATAATAATTATTTTAATTGCTCTTTTATACGTCCAGAATGACTGAGTCGTTACAAATTCCGAGCAGACTATCGAAAATATGTATACGCTTTCGTAACGATCATTACCTCGGTTCATATTATTATTATTTTTTAATAAGCAGAACATAATATTACACCGTAACATCAAAGACGTTTCACTCGGCTTGTGAAAATTTTCTTGAGCTCGATATCTGAGTTTTAATTAAACAACTTATTTGGATTGGATTTCTATCATTAAAACTTTTGCAATTTAATCCGTATTCAACTCTACTTAAAACTTATTTATCTCGAACGACGTGCGCATAACACTGGTATTATAATATTATATTTTTTTGTATTTATTTTAGATTCTGAACGAATTCAAGAAGCTAGTGTTTTTACAATGAAGTTTATTTATTTTTTTTTTCTGTAAATACTTTTTCGTATAGATATACTTGTCCAAAAGTTTCGATCAGCAATTTTTTGAAAAAACTACCAAAAACATCATTGACAAAACCATCATTTTTCAATTCGAATTTTATGAAAATTTAAATATGGATAGAAAACATACGAGGCGCCATATTTTGACACAAGAGAATTTTGAAAATGCGAAAGAAAAATTTTGGATTTCATTTATTTATAAGTAAAGTAAAGTGAAGTAATGGCGAAGTATGTCCGGCTTTTTTATTTTATTTTTGTTTTTTACATTTCTGAGATTGGTTTTAAAACAACTATATTAACAACGATTTTCCTCCACCCGTAATTTGCCGTGTCCTTTTATGTTCGCCGCAGGAAGTGACTCCCGCGTCCTTCATCAAGTCGGTTTTGCGTATTTCGTTTTGCGTCTTTTTTTTTTTCTTTTTTTTATTATTCCTGCGGTTGTCAAACTCAGTTGTTCCGCGTTCATTATAATACAGTAACATATTATATACGAATAATTTACACGTGTTTAGAGATACATACTGTGTTACATCATGCCACATAAACAGTGTGTTTGTGAAGCCAACACAAAATCGAACCGTCTCGTCTCGACGTCTTTAAATTTCAATTAAACGCCGCGTAAAATCCTAATTATTTCGTAACGTTCGCGAAATCGGTTATAATAATAATAATAATAATAATAATAATAATAATAATAATAGTAATAATTACGCAAAACAGACTTTTCGTAAAAAGTAAACAAAAAACTTTAACTAAACGTCATTGTAAACATGTAAATATGTATACAATATATTATGTGTACACAACAGTGTGGGCACCGGGGTTTGTAATATGGTATTATTTACTCGTCTCTCTCTCTCTCTCTCTCTCGGTAATTTATTCCTCTCCCGTTGTTCTATTACGTTAACGTACATTAAAAACAAACCGTTGTGTGCGCGTGTTTATTTATGCGCATTAATTGGCATTCGCACCGTTTGAATAAAATAATATTTATAATACTTCAACCGAAGTCACCGAAGCGTAATTTCATGCACGTTTAATAATTATTACAATCGACGATCTTTGTCGCGAAATTATTGTTCGCATCGCAGAAAAACACTATCATCGCATCGTATTATAATATGTAATTAGAGGTGGGATTTCGATGCACTTTGCATTGTTTTCCGAAGCTTTCTGTGCGATGCTCGTTTTGTCATAAATACGTTTCGGGTGTTTTTCAATATTAGAATAAGAAATTTAATTTTGCATTTTTTCTTAACAATATTTGATTATGTTTATAATTTTTTAGGGCATTTTATGGGTTTTTAGGTCATTTATGGCCGAAAATTCAAATTCAAAATTTTATTATTAACTTATAATATGGGATTTATTTTATACACTTAACTAATAGATGAAATGATATCTTATCCACAACTCTTAGGTACATTATATTTCTATAAATTCCTATCTTGTCTCCCAGTATAGCGATATGCTAGAAGCTTAGAACATTAAAATCGATACCGACGACACTTCATACCAGTCACATAATTTTTTGAATTTTAAGCTATTATAAATACATTTTTTTGATTTTTTTAAGTCATTTTTGCATTTTTTCAAGAGAATTTTTAGTGATTTTTAAGGGCATTAAAATCTCAGCCCTAATGATAATATATTTTTCATGGTTCCCGACAGTAATGGCTGTCATAAGAGTTACGTCAACGCGTTATATTTAATGACCGAATTGTTGAACCACTGTTTGTGCTACGTTTATTACGTTCTTAAGTCTCATGGAGAAAAAAATTTTCTGACAAATGTCGTCAATCATAGCGTGGCGGGAGTAGACGTCAAAAAAATAACTGGACGTATATCGAACTCGTGCGCAGCCACACTTCCATAATATATTTATTTTTATTATTTACTCGAAAAGAGAGTGGGCTCTGACCGACAGGTTCGTGTGGGGGTCCACGAGTTGACGAATTATAAACTTGTGTGAATTTAGCCCCCTTCTTGTTACTAAAAAAAAAAAGCAATTTGTAACCTTATTTTTTGATTTGTAGTTATTTGTAATCAAGAATTTTTACCTCATCATTTCCGAGATATCGACGTTTAAAAAAATAAAATCCAAACTTTTTCATTTGTATGGCCAAAAAAGGGGGGGAGGTGAGCATGCTTAATGAATAACTTTGTGTAGTAAAGTAAACGTAGTTTAATGTATGGTAATTATTTATAACAAAAAAATTCTCATAGTGCATTTATCGCGCAACTAATTCAAAGTTTACTCAATTTTTTGTCACTACCAATAATATGTTTTAGATTCGGAGTGAAGGGGGGAAGAAGCTAGTGTTTTAAAAAACGATGTTTATTTATTTATTTTTTTATTTTTTTACGAATACATATTTTCCTATAGAAATACTTGTCCAAAAGTTTTGTTCATCCTAATATTTTAACCGCGGTCGGTATTTAAATCTTTACTCATAATCTTTCGTGGTCGTGGTTTGGGAAAACGTATTTTCTTTTTCTTTTTTTTTTAATTTCACGTCAGAATAACACGTTGAATTATTTCTAGTAAAGTCATTCGTCCACAAGGCGGCCATACTGTTATGTTATATGCTCGGTTAAATGTAATAAAGTGAAAAATATGCACATAATAAAACCGTCCGAGTGGTGGCCGTGTTTTTTCCCGATAAACACACCGCGCAATTTTTTAAAAAATATCATGTGCAAATGATGATGATGATAATAATAATAATAATAATAATAATAATAATATGATATATTGTTGGTAAAGGAATTTTAAGTGGTATTTCTTTTCATGCGATGTTTATAGAGAATTTAATTTCATGCGAATGAATGTTGTGTATTTTAGTGGTCGGCAATCATTTTATCCATGTGAACCATAATATTATTTTGACTTTTCACCGAAGGCCAAAATGAAAACAAAAAAAAAAAAGAATGAAAACATTCTTTCTTATTATGTCAAAAATATAATATCAAAAAACATAGTACTGTGATGTGCATTCGGTTACCTTTATTTTCTATTAACGAACAAAATATTGTAAGTGGTTTAATAATAATTTAATAACCCACGGTGCGTGCATATAAAAAGTATATTTTTAATAAAAAAATTCAAGTGTGTTGATACTTTTTGACGAGTGTGTTAAAATTGTATGAAGTGACTAATGATTTCTTCAATAAAATGATTCTGAGTAGTAGAGCTTCGGTTTGTATAAGACAATTTTACTTGAAAATTATAAAGTTTGTTATCATTAAAAAAATATTATTTTGTACTCAGCCAGTTGTATATCTCACTATTAGAGTAATTAAACTTCTAAAAATATATTTTCAATATATTTTTTAAAATTTGATTTCAACAAAATGTTTTTCATATTATGGTCGTCCTCAAGCGTCCGGTGGTTTCGAAATATGCACGTTTAATGGATCAGATGCTGAAACGTGTGATCAAATCGTCGAATATATAAGTGTTTTTGTTGATGATAAGGTAGTGGAAAATACTTTAAAAACTTGAAGTGTGCCCTTAAAATGAATGAAAATTAAAATTTTTCAGAAAGTGCAAAACAAAAACTACGTTAAAACAATCAGGTATCACCTAAAACACATTTTCCGCTCTCGGACCTCCGTTTTGCAATGCGAGGAAAAATTATATTTAATCAAAATCTCAGTCCTAGTGACTAAAAGCGTTAGCCCTTTTGCTCAGCCAACATAATTGCAATCGGTCCCACTCTGTGAGGGTCACGTTGGTGACGAGATGTAACGTTACGCAACAGTTGCGCGCGCCACAATCGGATGAAAAAGACACACGAAAAGTCTCCCGCAGTTCCGTGGTATAAATAAAAAAAAACATTTTTTCCACTGCACTTGTTCGCCGCTCAAATGAGTTTCGAAAACAATCGATTTGAACACTCGCCGTCGTTCGAATACAAAAACCATGGAAGTTATATATTTCACCAATTTTGTTCGCATGTCAGTGCGGAACTTATGGTGCGTGTGAAACTGCTAAAGACGGAGCTATAATCCCTGCAATCCTCCGTTCTGTCGGAATTAAATGTCGTCAGAGAACATCTGGCCATGTGACGGGGACTTAGCTAGGAATTAACGTCAAGGGTATTCAAATTTTGGCCAAAAACTATTTTGGATGGTCAATATTAACGTATTTTAATTCTCTCTCATGATGAAAAAAAGATCGAACAATTTTTCCTCACTATTTCAAAATTTTCTTACGTCAGAATATTTTTCATAATATTTTCAATCTATATTTAAACTTACACAAAGTTTAGATTAAAAAAAAAAAAAAAAGCCCAACATACTTCACACCACGGATATTCTTCGCTCCTCGGGTCATATACTCTTGGTGAGAGTATAGAATTTTAAAGAAATGATAAATCATTTCTTCAATAATACGATTTTGAAAAAAGGAAATTAATAAAATATAAAGAACAATAATGGACCTCATTTTCAACACACTCACCAAGGGTATCTGACCCGAAGAGTGAAGAATATCCGTGGTGCGAAGTATGTTCGACTTTCTTGTTTATATTTTTACATATCTTCACTTTATTTTACTTTATTATATACTTTACGTTACTTTTTTTTTATCTAATAACTAAAGATAAGGAAAAAAAATTTATGAGAAAACATTTCTAAAATTTTTTTTCACATTTTCAAAATTCTCTTGCACGAAAATGTTTCTTACAGTATACAAAAATTATACATCATAGTAAAAACACCAGCTTCTTCTTCAGAATATAAAAATTATTTTCCGAGTCTTTTTATGTGAAATTATAAGAAGTTCCCCCCAAACCCTTAGAAAATTATTTAGACTTTTGAAAAGTAATCTCTTAAAAGTATAATTTAGAGGCAAATTTCATTTCAAAAGTTGGCGTTCGAAACTTTTGAACACGTATTTCTATACGAAACTCGTACAAATAATAAAAAAATAAACATCACTGTAAAAGAAGCATTAGGTTTTTCGCTCCAATCAAAATCAAAAATGACAGCAATATTGATGAGTTAAAGCAAGTGCATTTAATGGACACAATACACAGACTAAAGAATAATAGCGTGCTTTTTCGATAAACCCAATCAGGTGTAATTACTGTCATAAATATTATTATCGCGCGTTATTATGTGGCGCAGAACACGAATGTTGTTAAAAAAAAAAAAAGCGTTGTCGAGTGTTGGACTCAAATAATTAACGTGGCCAGAAAAAAAAAAAAGGTATTTATAAATACAATGACGTGTAGGTGGTTAATATTATACCTGACCTGTATAATATTAACTCATAATGTATGAAATGCGCGAACGAATGGGTTTAACGACACCGTCGAATCGGGTGTGCGTTTTGTTTTTGATGTTAATAATAATAATAATATTATTATAGTCTATACGCGATAAAAAAAAAAAAAAAACATAATACACACTGATATACGTATAATATATAGTTTAGTCGTAGTGTATGGGTAAATAATAATAATAATAATAATAATAATAATAACTTCCAACGGGGTAAACGCCGTTATTGTTGTTTTTCCTTTTTCGGTCGATCAACTACCGCGTAGATATATGATAATAAAATTGAAATATTATTTTTGTAAAACCACACAACCTGCACAAACACTGTCTCTCTCTCTCTCTCTCTCTAATAATATTACCTCTATATTATTATTGTGTACAAAAGTACGGGTAAAAGAACATTACGCCGCCGCCGCCGCAACACTGGTCTGCAGAATAACTTAAAACGAACGTTTATATCAGCTGTTCCCAAATTTCTTCAACCACTGTGACTTTTTTTAAGCGTTATTTTCTCGCCGAGCCCCAAGAAATATTTAATATTAAGTTTCATTTGCCTCTGTTCTATGATACATAATATTATGGTGAATCACCACATTTGAATGGACTTTGAGGCTTGTTAATATATATATATATACAGGATGATTCATCAAGCATGATCACCCCCCTTTTTTTGAGCATTAAAATTGAAATATTTGGAGTTTTTTTTTTTTCGGAATGTTTAAGTCATTATAAAAACAATGTTCTCCATAACTTTTTTTTTAATTATGTCATCTCAAGGATGATATTATTGTGACATAACGAACAATTATTATTATATTATTAAATTTTTATGGTAGGGAGCCCTTGTGAAACAGTTGCGGAGCCCTAAGGGCTCCCCGGAGCACAGTTTGGGAACCGCTGGTTTGTATAAGTAAATGCTTTATGTGTTTGTCCGTGTAGGTAGTATAATATGAAATAATAATATAATAACAAACAATAACAGATCGCGTTTAAAGTCGATGGAATACAAAAAGGTCGTATAATAATATGTGTGTATCGTGGCAAGCTTTAGTTTTCTTTGCGGAATAAACGACCGTTTCGGTAGTTGGATTGCACACAAACACACACGCGATATCATATAATAATATATTTGTACATACATATATTACACGTTATTGTTTAGGATAGTACTACCACATGGAAATAATACCACGTAAATATTTTGTAAATCGATTTCTCCGCAGGGGACCGCAATCCGTAAGTAAGCGTCGTAATACCATATAAAGACGCCGACCGATCGCTAATTGCACAGATTTGTAACGGAAATAATATTCTGCTGCACATCAGTCGGGTCGATCGTGTAAAGCGGTTCTCAGTTAAGGGGAATTATTTTTGCCAGGTGGGATTTGTTGTGAAAATTTTATCGTCCCATTTGAATTACGACTTATATATTTTCAATTATAATTTTGCTGCTTTCACGACTGTTTATTGATCCGTTTATTGATTTGCCGTTTGTTTTTTTTAAATTTTGGGTGGAGAGAAGTGTTTCTAATGTTTTTATTTTCCTTTTGTGTACTTACAAATTTTCATGTGGGAATACATGTCCAAAAATTACAAACTCTTGAGATAGGAAATTTAATCTATAGTTAGAACTTTTGGGAGATAATTTTTCAAACTGCTCAGCACCTAAACGAGGAAAACTTGTCTAAAAACTGAGTACAACCAGCATAATATGCCGTAAACGACATTTTCATAAAATTGATTTAATTGATTTCGCTGTAACTTCGAAACTTTTCATAGATGCATTTCGGACGGAATGTAAAAATTGTTAAACATACCTACTCAGTATAAATATAGCAATAAACTGAAGCTCCGCTCAGAGACGTTTTATTGAAAAACTTATTTGTCGTTTCTTTAAAATGCAGTACACCCACTAGTACTGTCCCACCCGAGGAGTGAATAATACCTATGTTTTAAGTATGTCCAGATTTTTTTTTTTAGTCAACTAGTGTTTAACGTTTAATATATTAATACTGGGTGATAAATTTGAATATGTAATGAAAATTATTTAGAATAATACTCAACAATATGGCCCCATACGCTGTACGTTACTTAATAATATTATGTGCAGGACAGATGTACTGGAATTTTAACACTATCACAGCAAGTAAAGACAGAAAATGGTCAACCGGACTGCCGGGGAGTTTCAGGGTGGGTTTATACGGTTAAATTGGCCTACTGTAGCCAGCCTACATTGCTAAAATGTTATTAGTGTTTACGGCTTTGCTTCCGTTACGTTTACATCCGAGAGCGGAGCTTGAATACAGGATTTGGGAAAGCTAATTTTAAAAAGCCTGTGATACTTCGCATCATGGGTATTCTTCATTCCCCGAATGGGACTTACTGTCGGGTGTGCTAAATTTTACAAGAAACGGTAAATCATTTCTTCGATAAACTGATTCTGAGCGGAGCCTTTATATATACAGGAAAATTTCACTTGAAAATTATAGAGTTTTTTATCATTCCAAAACAAATGTATCGTTTACTTGGCCGGTTACATCTGTTCAATGAGAACAGAAAAGAAGTTATCATTTATTAAAAATTATCTTTCTCAAAATATTTTTCATGTTATTTCTATTTACATTTAAATTTTTAAATATAATTTAAAGTAAAAGATTTAAAGACGTTTTTGCCAAATTTTGAAAAAAAAATAAATAAAAATATGGGAATATCAAATAATAATCTCTTTAAAGTATCATCCAGAATAAAATTCTGATTCCAAAAGTTACTATTCGAAACTTTTGGACAAGTATTTATATACAAAAACGTGTAAACAGAAAAAATAAACATACATCTAAAAACACTAATTTCAAAATATTTACACTCTCAAAAAGTCCCGTTTCCACGCTACGCCTTCGAGTAGAAAATAATGTATACAAACAAATGCACATAATATGTCTTTACGATAAAAAAGTGTTTTTTTTCCAAGAGTAAAAATTTAATTACCATGCCAAACTTATAAATTCTAATCAAAAACGATCTTAAAATTTAACGAGAATCATATATAAATAATAAATAAATGAGAATGATATTTTTAATAACATCAATTCGAGGGCAGTATAAAATAATGAGCTGGGAGATGGGAAAACTTTAGCTCGAACAAAATAATTTCTGGCGTGTAAGTGCTGAATTTTGACCCTTTAAAGAGCTCGGTTTCGCTACTGACTGCAACATAAGCGTGTGACCGAAATTCACCATTAATAATTAATCGTACTTTTGCGAAAATTGTGATCTTTACCAGAAAAAATAAAAGAGTTCTGCAGTGTAGTAATTATAAATATTATTCCCTTCGGGGAGCTAAGGAACGAACATTCGTTAACTTAGTTATACGAATGTGTTGAATCTTTTGCACGAGACAATATTTTTAACCGTGTTGAGAATAATATTTGAAATTAAAGAATGTTTTAACTAAAAATAATTAGTTTCGCCAGAAGTAGTCATTACATCGGAGACAAACTTTATGAAACTTATTTAGGTAACAAATATGAATTCTTTAGTGCATCACAATTATTCACATTGGATTCAATATTTACCATTTTATGAGAAAATTATTTCCCAAGACAAATAATAGTTCCAAAATCCACAAAAACAAATTTGTGAATATCTCAAGAATAAAATTCGAAAAATGTGGAAATTCGACATCACATTCAAGACAATACATAATAATAATAACAATTATATTATAATGTAACACAGCTTATAAATTGCAACTGATAACTACACATTTCTTAAATTAGAGCATTAAATTAATTAAATTCAAAAACTGATGAATATTGTCAGTATATGTTTAATAATAAAATTGCCGAGGAGAAAATATGATGAAGAATATCGAGATAAAGTGCAATGAATGGCGGTTCGTTTATTAATTTCATCATAAAGGATGTTTTTAATCCGCGCTAAAATAATTAATCGACATATTGTCTCTAGTCTCACAGGAATTGATTTTCATCTATTGTTCAGAACATGCTATTTATTTAACTGAACGCACGTGTAAAATTCTAACACTATACCTACGTATATGTTAATAATAAATTTATATATGCCAGAACAACGGGCACGTTACGTATATAATATATACAAGATCCATAATTATTTTAAACGTTTTGTATAGGGAGCTCTATTTCATTGAAAATCGGTTATAATATTACCATTATTTTATATTTTATATTCAAAAACTATTTAATTATTTAACGAAACCAAACAATTACATTTTAAAGTGCAATTTACACAATATACCACATACGCCTACCTGACAAATTCGATTATACGATGTTCAATATGACCCAAATTGATCATATTATTATATAAACGACGAAGAAGTGTTTAAAACTGGAATGACGTTTAGCTAAATTGTGAAGAATTTTGAACATTTGTTTAAAATTGTATTGCGTGTGTGGTCTGAAATAAGTTTTTATAACAATTTAAAAACCAACTGAAACATATTATATTTTTCTTTAGTACTTACATACGAATAACACTGTATACGGTAATTTTGTTTTAAAATCTCTCGTTAAATAGAGCTTTTGAAATAAAAAATAGTTCGAATTTTCAAAAATTATTTTTTTATTGATAAACTACAACTTTTAATATGATGATATTCAAATAAAAAGTGTTAAATAAAAAAACTAGAAATACTTCATACCAAAATAATGAATTGTGATTGAAATCGTTTCTTTAGTAAAAATATTCTGAGCGAAGCTTCAGTTTATGATGTAAAAAGATTACTGTCAGTTTTATTCTCAATATTATGTTCTGCAATTTAATGGCATAATAATCATTTTAATTTTGATTATTCGTCAGAATCATCAATTTTCAATTTCGTCCGTAGTTTTGTATAAACTAGTCATTTACGTCATAATTATAAACCCATGTAATGAATAATTTAATCAGAGAATATTTATTAAAACTTGACCTCTGGGCTCTGATAATAAAATAAATTTTATTATGTGGTTATGATTGAAAAATTATAAAATTAATTATTTACGTGAAAATAATCAGATGATACAGGACGATTATTGTCCCTTTCATATTAATTATGTATAACAATTCAATAACATGAAAATCAATTTAGATTAAATTATTCATAAATTAATAAATTTTTTATAATAAGAAGTAATTTAAAGCGGCATTATAATTATTTTAAACGATTGTAAAAAATAATTTATTTAGCCAATATTTATGGCAATTTCGCCACAGTTAGAAATATCATATTGTAAATATATATGTATCCGATTAAGTGTTAATTATTGTTTGAAGAGGTTTTGAGTGAAAATAAATAGTTATTTTACGTGAAAAAAAATCAGTTTCATACAAATTTTATTTTTAAACGCTGAAAAAAAATAATAATAAGTAATATAAAATAATAAGTAATTAACGATTTTTGAGTTTGTTTACAATCATTAGGCGCATTTAATATGAGTTTCGTTTTAATACGTTTCAAGCTTATAATATCAAGAAATAAATAACTCACGAATAAAATAAAAAAAAAAAAAAACAGGCTCATTAAACCGAAGTAATTCCATGGCTGGAATTAAAATCTTATTTTTACACGAAGCAGACATTCAAAAATGTATGAAATGTTTCATCTTAACATTGCAGCCGGAGGTATGCATAACTTTAAGACCAATGACTGGAGAGCGACTTCAAAAGGATTCATTTGCTTTCATTACGTCCTAGACACAATAACGGATCCGAGACGAGGGAAAAGTGGAAAATTTCCAACTTCCTTCTCTTAAATACTGTTGATTAAAGCCATTTCCCAGGTCTTTTAAGTTTTAAAACATTGTTTTTGCATGGCTAACGTGGTTTTACGATCGCCGATCATATTTTGCTGAAAACAATTTTTTTTTACTCGAAAACTGCTCGGATCTGTACGTGTGGCCCATAAATGCAATTAGGATAATTTATTTTTTTGAGGGGGCTAACATTTTTATTTATTTGATTTAGCCCCCTTACAATCTAAATGGGGGGCTAGGCCTCCGACCTTATCTATTATTTGCGCCTTTGGCGCGGCAATAGGTTTCCGGTAGAAAATTTGGTTAGGATGGTGTTTAATGGAGTAATATTTTCAAAATGGTCAATAGTTTTTCCAAAAACAGCGGAAAACACTAAATCGTATAGTACTAGAACTACTGGGAACTCGAAATTTTCACCAATTATCAACCATAGACCAGAGAAAATTTAATCTCGTTTGGAATATTAAATTTAGAATCTTAGTAATTTCATTATTATTCGGATCATGGGTATTCTTCGTTCCACAAGTAAGACTCGGTAGATCAAGGAATCCGATACGTGATTTCTCCACTAAATCAATCCTGATCGAAGTTCCAGTTAATGTAACATGATTTCACTTAAAAGCTTTAAAAACAAAAATACATTTTTTACTTTCAGTTGAGATTAAATGACCTCTAAAAACTACCATCTAGAAAATACCGTATTATTATATATAACATATAAATGTTCGAACGGCATTGAATAATTCTACACGAAAATGTATAAGTAAAAAAAAAAAAAAAAAAAACTAACAAAATAAGCCTCGTTGCCGCAAATCACCAGCAATAGCTTCTTCGCTACGTTCGCTACGTAATATTATCGTAAAAGTGTTCTTGAAGTCGGTTTCAAGATCTCGGGTGAATATAATAGTGGCGTGTCCCGGGGTGGGGGGGGGCGGAGGGGCGGTCGTGACGCACGTTAGTCGTCCGTTTCGGGGAGTCGGGTTTTTTTTTTTTGGGGGGGGGGGGGGGATTATAGAT
>JAIPRM010002580.1:0-14685 GCA_025469315.1 Stegophylla sp. TES_Ste_2020
TAAAATTCGGATCAAAAAATGATGGTTTCCAAGTCGTTTTTGTCAAATTTTGGGTAGTTTTTTCCAAAAAAAAAAATTGAAGAATTGAGAAATTCAAAAAATGACCTCTCTAAAGTACAATCTAGAGACGAATTGGGTTTCAAAAAGTTATTGATCGAAACTTTTGGACAAGTATTTCTATACGAAAAGTTGTACACAGAAAAAAAAAATAAATATTGTAAAAACACTTCACTTCATTCAGAATCTAAAACAAAAGTAATATCAAAGATTATAGTTAGAATTATAGTGTATACATTATAATTGTAATTATTATTTCTTCATGCCCTATTAATTTGCCAAAAATGTTATTCATAAATTATAATAATTTAAACAAAACAGTTTTAACCAATTACTGTAAGACTTAAGTATTTAATACTTAATTAATTTTAAAAAGACTCACTCTTAACCAATATAGTTCAATGAAGTTTGTGATGATCCTTATAAACTGTATGAATTCCTTGTATTCTTAAGAAAAAATGTCTTAGGATTTTCTTCAATTTTTAAATAGTTATCTTAATCTTTTTAAACTAATGTAGATATTTAAAATATTGTGAAAAATTCATTTAGTACCTATATTATTTTATTAAATATAAATTTAATTTTTGTATACTATTTTGAATTATGCAATATTATTTCTATAGAATTGTTTCGAGTCCTGAAGTTGTGAAAGCTGTAAGAGAAAAAATTGCCAAAGATACCAATATGTGTCATGAAGTAAAATCTGTTAATGTTGCTCAAATGGAAGTCGATTTAACAAGTTTAAAATCTAAAGTTCAATCTCTTAACAGTCAACATACTGCATTGCAATTGGCAAATACTCAACTAGCAGCAGAAAAAGAAGAAGTAATTATTTTTGTTTAAATCATAAATAAATATTTATAATAGTTATATTATATTTCTTTAGACTCAAAAAGAACTAGTTTCAACAAACTCAGCTTTTACTAAATTACAAACCCTACACAATCAATTAACAATTGAATATGAAGAACAGCTGAAACAAAAAGACACTTTGAAAAATGATCTGAAGGAAGCTAGATATTCTTTAAAAGAAAAATTAACACAGTTAAAAAGTGTTGAATCAAAACTTAAACGAGAAAATGAACAGTTAAAAGCAGAACTAATTACGTTTAAACATTTGCCAGCTGAACATGCAAAATTAAAAGTAAGATTTTTATGTGAATTAAAAATTATAACTATATTAACACAAATAAAATGTTTTTATAGGATGATTTTAGAGCATTATTTACTGCGAATGAAAAGCTTAAAGCAGATCTTAGAACCGGGATGGATACTAAAGAATTAATTGAGACCCATGAAAAGGAGATGGAATCTCTTAAATCTAAATTAACAGATTCAAATGCTCGTTATATGGTATAATACAATTAATATTAATTACAGCACTGATTTTAAAGTAACCTAATCTACAGTAAATGTTTACAGCATTATATTTATATTCATGTATAATCTATAAGTAACACAATACTTATAGATGTGTTACTTATACATACTGGTGTCCCAGTATGATTTGACAAATACAATAATTTCTTTTCTATTCATATTTTTTTTTAATTACTGTGGCAATAACATGTATATTTTTTATTTTTTATTTAGAATCTAAATTTTTTAATTTTAAATTTTATACTACAATTTTAGAAAAAATTAAAAATAGCCATTTTGTTAATCTGATTAAAATATATATATATATATATATATCCAGCGCCACGGTCGTGGCGTGAGCTAAGTAAAAAAAAAAATAACTGCACAACGGTGTGTGTATAGTATATCGAAGCAGGAGTTGCCCATTTAAACTGTGTATAATACGGGTAAATTTGTTATACAACAACTCCATTTTCTAATGCATCAATGAACTCTGTAAACTCAATGAAATCAGTAAACTCCAAAACATCAGAATTATTGTATAGAATGTGCTTTTGTAAAATTCATCAAAATCGTACGTTTAGAAATTAAGTTATAAATGAAAAAGTGCGAACTTTTTAATGGAAATTTATATTAAATTCAGAATCGCGTCGTCGTCGTCACATCGACCGGTTTCCCCACTTGATTTCGTGTATGCAGCTTGAGGCCTAGGTGGGAGAAATCGGATTCAGTGCCGAGTGTCGACAGGTCATAACCATGCATTCATTTCGTTATCTGTTGCCGAGCATAGTTCGTTGTTATCGTTAATCGCTTAAAATGTAGTAATTGCAAGATGTAGATAATTGCAAGAATTATTTCTTAAAATAAACAAAGTTTGAAGAACAAAATAATTAAATGACAAAGGACTATTAAAATATAACTTATTATTATTTGAAAAATATTATTATTAATATTAATCTTCTATTAATCTGTTAATCATTACACAAGCATAATCAAAAAATCGAATATTTGGTTTAGGTGTAATAATCTTATTTCTAATAAAGAAAGATGGCCTCGTGGTGGCAAAGACATGTATATAATAAATCTAGAAAAACAAAACTAAAACAATATTATAGAATGATTTAGATTAAATTAAAGATAAAAATTATATAAAAATTTTAAAAATACATTATCATTATTATTATTATTATTATTATTTGCATTGGTGATAAAAATTAGTGATATCACAACAAAAACCTTTCGTAAACTACTTGTAAAAATGGCTAAGTAAAAAAAAATATTAGATCTTTAAGCACTATAAAGATGTGATATCATGAATCAATAAATGCTAAGTATATTGAATTTAAGTAAACATATTTTGTTTCAATAATTTATTTACTTGGCGAGGAATTATTTCTTAAAAGAAACAAAGTTTGATGAACAAAATAATTAAATGGCGAAAGACTATTAAAATATAACTTATTATTATTTTAATAATATTATTAATAATATTTATATTATTCTAAATTTTCTTTTAAGAAATAATTCCTCGCCAAGTAAATAAATTATTCAAACAAAATACGTTTACTTAAATTCAATATACTTAGCATTTATTGATTCATGATATCACATCTTTATAGTGCTTAAAGATCTAATATTTTTTTTTTACTTAACCATTTTTACACGTAGTTTATGAAGGGTTTTTGTTGTGATATATATAATATATATTATATTGGCGCTTAAATTTTTAATAAATTTTAATCTTTTCATTTTCTACAATTTTGTTAAGTTTGTGATCTTTCTAAAATGTAAATGTAAATGTAATAAAATGTTTACCTGAAAAGTTGGATCATATAATAATATATTTTCGGATATTGATCTTAATTAAATGCATGGCGATTGTTGGTTAAGGATAATCCAAAATGTATTATTGGCATTTTAAGTAAAATTAAGTTATACATTATATCATACTGCAAAAATAGAGAGAACTCAATTAAAGCCACAGAAAAAAAAAAAAAAAATGAGGAAACGAACACATATGTTGTCTCCACTGTGGTCAAACAATTAAATAAACTTCAATAATTTTGTTATATTTAAGCAAACTAATCTTGTTAAAAAAATTGAGAAGTAATTTATCTTAGAGCAGAGATTCTCAGACTGGGTTACATGAACATTATTGATGGGTCAGTAATCATTTTAATTATCTTATTATAACAATTTATCATTAGAATTATTTTACAGACATTTTATTTTTTCTTGCATTTAAACTATAAAAAAGATCCATGTGGTAGATAGGTATTTTTATAAATAAAGTAATTTGCCAAAAAAGTGATAACACTAGGTTGCCAGTTTCACATTATTAAAAATTGAGACACTAAAAATTTGGGAACCTCTGTCTTAAGGTTTAACATTTTCATTATCCACTTAACTTTGCAAAATAATATACAAAACTATTTAGCCCATAGTAAAAATTTTCCTCTCAATTTAATATCCAAAGAGCAAAACAACAAAGGTTGAATCCACCATTAACTTACGAGATTTTTAACATGTTCAAACTTAACCTTTCCAGTTTAATCAACAATCTCTCTAATTAATAATTAACTATACAATTTATTTAGGTATTGCAACAAATGACTAGTACATTTGTAGAAGATCGAAGATCTTTAATGGAACATGTTACAATGTTAATTACACAATATCATGAACTTTTAACTCAATCGTTAGAAGATAAAGAACAGTATCATCTAGAAGAAAAAAATAATGCGTCAGTTATAAACTTTTAAATATATTATATTAAATTTTTACATACAATTTTATGTTGTCTTATAAATATATTTTTAGTGATAAATTGAATCATTTATCTCGCCAGAAAGAAAAACTCGAGGAAAAAATTATGGATCACTACAGAAAACTCAATAGTTGCAGTATAACAAAAAAGTAACACAAATTAAATTTAATGAAATACTATTAAAATTAATATTTATTATTATTGAAATTTGAATGATAAAAAAAAGCCGGACATACTTCGCACGATTGGTGTTCTTCTTACATGTGGGATTCTCTTGACGGGTATATTAAATGTTAAAGAAACGATTAATCATTTCTTCAATAACACGATTCTGAACGAAGGAAGTTATATAATACAAAAATACAAAGATAAAGAGTACAAAAAATAAACAAGAAAAAAAATGTTAGAAAAAAGTCCAAAAATTTTTTTTACATTTTCAAAATTTTCTTGCACCAAAATTTTTCTTATATGATTTTCTATCTATGTTTAAATTTTCATACCCAAATGATACTTTAGAGGGGTGTTTTGTCAAATTTCAATAAATTTTTCCAATAGTGATTAAAATCTATACGAAAATTCACAAATAATGATAAAATATGCTATTATCAGAATTTTCATGCAACTGAAAATTGTTTTTTAATATAACTTCAAAAATAATATAGATAGAAACTCAATTTTATTTTCAAGGTTCCTTTCTAAAACATTTAATCAATACTGAGTTAAGTATAGCATTTTGTAAGTATTAGAAATTTCTTGTTTTTTGTTAGTTTTATTTCATAAAATTTTTAATTCTTGATTTTAGGACTTGAAAAATTAATATAACCTCACTTACAAATATGTCTAATAGACATAAAAAAATCTCGAAATCCGAAATTCAACTTTTTTTCTCTATGACCGTTTGAAGTTAGCATTTCAATAGAATTCATTAGTTTTACCTAAAATATACCTATACTATAGCGTAAACTAAAATCTGCGTATATCAATAGTTTTTAAATTATTCTATTTTGAAAATTCAATAATTTGGTTATTATATTAAATACATACTTACTATTTCAAAAGTTATCAGTGCTTGTCTTCTACTATTCTAGTTGTCTTGCTAAATGGATCTAATGCGACAGTACTGAGTTCAAACCTTACTCGGTAAGAAATAATTTTTTTGAATTTTTTTCAACCGTGACTGACTATAGGCAACCTGATAAACATTAGTACAAATTATATTATAGCAAATTAATGTTGATTTACAATTAGAGCCACTTTAATTTATTTTATTATGACATTTATATTTTATTGTAATTTATTTATGGAATATTCATTAGTTGTGAGGGAATATATGAAAAATGAATTTTTGTTTTTTGTAAATGTTGTACATAACAAATTTAATTTTAGTTCAACATTTAATGTGTTAGATCAGTGTACAATTACACAAAGATTTATTTATTTTGTTATTCTGTTAAAATTTCGACCACTTGGTGATACTAGGTAGTACTTATTATTACGTAACTTATTATAAAAATTGATAATTTATACAAATAATCTAATTTTTTCAATTAGATGATTCAGAATGAAGGAAGTTAATAATTTAAAGAATAAAAGTAGTAGTCATTTTCAACACACCTACTAAGAGTATCTGACCAGAAGACTGAAGAATATCCGTGGTGCAAAATATATCCGGATTTCTTGTCTTTACTATCATTTACATTACATTTTTTTTCTAATAAAAAAAGAAAAGTAAAAAAAAAATTGTAAAAAAAGAGGTGTTAGAAATATGTCCAGATTTTTTTTCACATTTTCAAAATTTTCTTGCCCCAAAATGTTTCTGATATTATTGTCTATCTATGTTTAAATTTTCATAAAGTTTAGATCAAAAAATTATAGTTTCTGAGTCTTTTGTCAAATTTTGAGTAGTTTTAAAAGAAAAAAAAAGTTGTAGAATTGAGAAATTCAAAAAATGCCCTTTCTAAAGTACCAACTAGAGGCAAATCCGGTTTCAAAAATTTGCTGATCGATACTTTTGGACAAGTAGATTCATACAAAAAGTGTATACAGAAAAAAAAGAAGAAAAATAAAATAAAAAAATTAAAATAAACTAGCTTCTTCACTTCGCTCAGAATCTAAAATTAATTAACCTTGATACTGTCTTATAACTTTTTTAAATGGGAATAAAATTGAATAATTAAATTGAAATGCTTTAATTTTCAAATATGTAAATATTGTAAATACGAAAATTTTTTCTTAAATAAAAATTCAATCACCTTGAGAGACCTCTTAAACTTTACTAAATTACTTCAAATTTAAGAAAACTCATTTTTTTAAAAATGTTATTAGGGGTGAGATGCAAAAAATTTTTTTTTGAGCCACCCTAATAAAATACTTTGATTACACTCAATTTTATTTGTTTTTTTATTAAACATGTATTTATTTATGCCAAATGTTTGTTATTAATAAATTATATGATTACAGAAAAACATTTGGTTCCACCTGGATAAGAAAAGTAAAAAAAGCTGGTACTGAATTAATGAATAAGGTATATAAAATATATTTTAATATGCTTTTATTTGCTTCAGTGTATGTTAGCTTGTTTTTTTGTAATCAACAACCTCTTTAACACGTTAACTGCGGCATGGTTTAAAAGAGGTGACCCCCCTATGCGGTACATTTTTTTGGTCCAAAAGGTTCCTTTAATTCTACATTACTTATATCAAAATTTACTTTTTTTAATGTTTTGCTTTTTTACTAAAAAAAACGATTGTCGACGCGTAGTCGACATCAGCATTATAGAATAGCATTCTTGTCGAATGCGGTTGTCGACTGTGCATCGACTTGTTCGAATTTGTATTGCTGCGTCTGTACATGTCATGTATGATAAATTGTATGTTGACGAATATTCACATGGTTGGAACGTGTTACACAACTTATTCAAACATGTCAAAATATACCATAATATATAGAACAACTGAATATAAATAACTGGCAACAGATAGGTTTCATAAATAAAATATAGCGACATAGGTACAACTAAACATAATAATATTATTTCATTGGCTAATGAGTAGAAAATAATCTTTGTGGCTACATGTTGAGTCAATTTTCAATAATAATGTAGGTAATAATGATATATTTGATATATTGTATTAGAACTTATCTTTATTATGACAATTGTGTCTCAGCAGTTTAAAAATAGCCGGAATTTCAAACGACAGCAAATTTAATAGTCTATGAGGTCTTGCCTGTGCGGAGGCGCAAGAACAAATCATTTATTATAGGCTGGTATTATTGGGAGAGGTAAGAAAATAATGACAAGTTGTCGACTATGTGTCGACGCCCGCTGCAGAAAACGAATATGTGTTGTCGACATCAGCGACATCAGCGCTAAAAGTGTTAATATAATAGTATATACAAATTTATAGTACGGTTATTTTTTAAATGTTTGATTGAATCATAAAGTTTGGTTTTTAGTTTTTTTTAACTATATTTATATACATTTTAACTGATAAATTGTTCATTTAATTTTTATTAAATAATATTAATAATATGCTTATGAATATTATTTTTAGAGTCGAATATCATGGCATGAAGATATGGCTAGAAGAGGGATTGATTCAGATACAAGTTTAGACTTGGATGACAACCAATCTAATCATCAAGGTAACTAAATTTGATATCAAAATATTTAAACAAAAAATTTAGAAAAGTCATGTTTTATTTTAGAATATTCTGATAATCTAAGCAGTTTAGGGATACCAGGAACTCGTCAAACTCTATATCTTTCGGGGGAAGAAAATGTAAGTTCAATAAAAAAAAAAATTATTAATTTATAGTATGCAGTAGTCTATACTTTATAATTTATATATATTTTTATTAAAATATCAATGCTATTTCCACAAATTATTATGCAAACTTATATAGGTAGCAGATATAAAATGATGATAGTTAAGTAACTAATAAGTACATTTTATTGCACAATTCGACTCAATTTAATTTTTAGATATATTTTAAAAGAAAGCTGGATATACTTTGCACCACGGGTATTCTTCGTTTCTCGGCTCAGATACTATTGGCGAGTGTGCTGAATTTTAAAGAAACAATAAATCATTTCTCAAATAATATGATTCTGAGTATGGTAATAATTAATAATATAAAGAACAATAATAGTTGTAATTCTCAACGTACCCACCAAGAGTTATCTGACCCAAGGAACAGAATACCAGTGGTGGAAAATATGTCTGGCTTTCTTGTCTATACTTTAATTTACTTTGCTTTGCTTTACTTTACTTTTTATTTTTTATCTTAAGAAAAAAATGACAATTTTACTGAAAATGAAAAAATTTTGATGAGAAAAAAGAAGTATTTCACATTTTCAATATTTTCTTGCGCCAAAATATTTCTCATATTATTGTACAATAATAGACGTCTATTTATGTATAAATTCGTAGTTTGGATTTGAAAAATACACGTTCTGAGTCATTTTTATAAAATTTTGGATAGTTTTTCCTAAACTCAAAAAAACAATTGAGTATTTCTAAAAATAACCTCTCTAATTTATCATCTAGAGGTAAATAAAGTTTTAAAAAGTTGCTGGTCGAATCTTTTGGACAAGTACAGGGTGGCAGAGCAAAAACGACCACATTTGAGATAAGCGTAACTTTTGGAGGACATCGCACAATATTGCCAAACTTCTCATTGTGTAGTATGTGATGGGAAGTAGTTGCAATGGCACAGTGAAGTATTCGACATCGCTTGTTCGCCGTTGAGACATTTTTCCGAAACAATGAGTCAGTCGTGGCAACATCAAAAATGGGTTAAGGATTTTCGGGAACATGGTAATATGGCCCCAAAGATTCCTTGATATGTTCCCGAAAATCCTTAACCCATTATAAAATCGATCGGCAGTTGGGAACAACTGCACATGAAGGAAGTCCAAATGTCATATAGATTGCTTGCTGTGGTAGCTACAATTGACTTATTGTTTCGAAAAAATATCTCTTCTGCTAACGTGCGATGTTGAATATTCCTTTGTGACATTGCAACTAAACTTCCCATTACATAACACACAATGAGACGTTCTGCAATATTGTGCGATGTCCCCTACCAAAGTTACGTTTATCTCAGATGTGGTCGTTTTTGCTCCGTCACCCTGTCCCTGTATTTCTGTACAACAACATGTACAATTAAAAAATTAACATTGTAAAAACATAAGCTTGTTAAGAACATTACACAATTTAATTCAATTTTTCTATTAGAATAAAATATCAAACCATAGTCTTAACATGACAGCATTTACTCAATGTATATATTCTAAAAATACATTTTTACTTCTTTTTATCAATATAAGCTTTGGAATGACATTCATTAGGTATTTAAATTATTAATAAATTGAAATGTTCAATTATGAAAAAAAAAGTAATAATGATAATATATTTTGAATACTAATTATTTTATTTTTTATAAGGATGTTGATGATGGATCAATCATAGCAAGTCATTCGTTATCAAATTCCCCACTTACTTCATCCTATCGTAATGAGCCCAAGTAAAAATGATAGTTATATTATTATTTATTATCTAGTCAACCTTTTTTCTTTCTTATACCACTTAAACAATGTTTTTTATAGTCTAATTAATGCTGCTGAAGAAGAAATTAAAGATAATAGAAATAATTCAGCATTGCGGTCCAGTACAAGCCTTCTGACCAAAGAAGATTCAAATTGGTATGAATATGGTTGTGTTTAAAAAGCTTAATAATTATCCTATTTATATTTTGTTGACTGTTAAAAGTTAAGTAATATGGAATTTATTTTAACTGTAAGTTTTGTTCCTGTTTTTTTTTTTTTACTTATTTGCATATATTTTCTTCTAACATTAGCATTTATGAATTATATATATATACATATATATATATATATACACATAAATTAATTTCAATTTTAAATTATTTTATGCATATTTTTAAATCCATTTACATTTATTTTATGTTATTTTTTACTAAAATAATTTATAATAGGCAAAGTACTAATTTAAATATGTTAAGTTTGTAATTCACTACTATTCTATACATAAATTAATGAAATTTTGATGTATAATATGTTACTTATAAATAGCTATGATAAACTATTTTTGTCGAAATTTGCTTCCAAGGGTTTCCCAGTAAACAGAAAGTACATAATATTAAAGATTGTGATATTTGTTTACATTTTTGGTGGTTAGAAAATTTATTTTTAAATAAAATCAAAAAATAACAATATATTTTAATATAAAATGTTTATTATATCTAATATTTTGTAATATGAAATATGTGTTTTTACAATGTATTATATTGTTTTTGGTATTCAATATTTGTATAATTTTTTTTTAAATTAAAAAGCAATATATTTTATATAAAAATGTTCAATTTGTAGATTTTTATATTAATTAGTGAATTTGATTATTTTTTTGATTTTGATAAAAATCACTTGTGTGTAAAAGCTTTTCATTTTTATCTGTAGGTGTTTCTGAAAAGTTAGAAAAAAAAAATTGCAGTTAATTTTTCATTTGTATATTCTGAATGGTTTTTTGTCCATAAAATATTGGTTTTAGGATTTTTACATGCCACTCGCCTTCATTATTTAGATGCGCAGTGATGAAGTGGCATCAAAAAGTCGACCTTAAAACACATAATAAGAAATTGCTATCATAATATTTTTATTTTATTGACAGAACATGTATGTTTATTATTCAATAAATTCTAGGTAAAACAAATTGCAGTTGTAATTATGCAATACTGCCACTCATCAAAATAATGCACACGTGTGTACAAAGCTTTAAGAGTGTTGTAAAAATTTGAAGTAAAATATATATATATATTTTATTTGAACTTTTTATAACTATTAGTCTCAATAATTAAGTATTCCTAAAAAATATAAAAGGAACATTATAATATAATTATTTACAAAAAAAAAAAAAAATGGAGAATATAATGCTAGATTAAAAAGGCTTGTATGGTTAAAAAAAGATAAAATATAAAATATATTTTCTTGTTGATTTGAAAAAAATATTTTTGATGTCAAAGAGGATTTTGGAAGAATGAAAAGGGATAATAGGTGGAACCATTGGAATGGATAGGCTGGAGCACATGAAGATTAGATGGGTAATGTCACAAATTATATGGTCGTAGTGTAGTGTGCAGAGAGGGGAGTCGTTTAATGAAAGTTTAAAGGAATGATCAGGATGTAGTGAGGTCAAAGCAGAGACGAGAGAACGATACTACGCTTTTTCTGGTAATATTGAGGTT
Source organism: Stegophylla sp. TES_Ste_2020 (assembly GCA_025469315.1). Classification (NCBI taxonomy): domain Eukaryota; kingdom Metazoa; phylum Arthropoda; class Insecta; order Hemiptera; family Aphididae; genus Stegophylla; species Stegophylla sp. TES_Ste_2020. Next base: position 11,450 of record JAIPRM010002580.1, read on the forward strand.
ATGAAACTTGGGTTGGAGATATATTTCCGTAACAAGCGGTGAAGTTGATGAGGAAGTGATTCCCAATATTTGAGCCATAAATTAGTCGTACAAATCCTAAGGATGGGAATAAAGATAGACCATAGAATTTTTGAACTTTAGAGAGCAACTGAGGGTTGCCAAAGATTTTGCTTAGTTGACAAAAAATTAATTTCCAGCGATACCAGTATCGCGTGTCCTGGTACATATAAAAATTGAATGTCCTTGGCAGATTCTGTTAGAAGATATAAAACTGCCTTCCTAGTAATTATAAAGGAAGAAAGAAGTGAAATTAAAGAATTAGAGCTAGAAGCTTAAGATTTTTGTTTGGAGGCAAGGATGAGATCGAGTACTTCAATTATAGCGAAGCACTCGGCTGTGAATAACGATGTTGTAGGTGATAGGTTATTAGAGAAAGAAATGTGAAACTCTGTAATGTAAATGAATACCCAGATAATAGGAGAGAGATGGAGCCGTGTTTGAAAATTAGGATGAAAAATACAACAAAAGTTATGGATAAAATTTAGAAAAATATTGTTGACATAATTAGGTGGTGCAGGTAATAGATAATAATTATAAATAATAATAATTTCCGGGATTATACGGTCTTCCGCAAAAAGAGTCACATAGATATGTCTCTTTTTCGATGTATTTTGGATGTCTGTCATTTTAGATTCTGAACGAAGTGAAGAAGCTACTATTTTTACAATGATGTTTATTTTTTATTTTTTTTCTGTGTACAACTTTTTGTATGGAAATACTTGTCCAAAAGTTTCAATCAATAACTTTTTGAAGCCGGAATTGCCTTTAGATTGTACTTTAGAGAGGTCATTTTTTGAATTTTTCAATTCTTCAATTTTTTATTTTGGAAAAAACTACCTAAAATTTGACAAAAACGACTCAGAAACCATCATTTTTTGAACCGAATTTTATGAAAATTTAAACATGGATAGAAAATCATATAAGAAAGATTTTGGAGCAAGAAAATTTTGAAAATGTGAAAAAAAAATTTTGGACATTTTTTTTCTCATTTATTTTTTATATTATTAACTTCCCTTGCTTAGAATCGTTTTATTGAAGAAATGATTTATTGTTTCTTTATAATTAAATACACCCGTCAGGCGAAGTATGTCCAGCTATTTTTTTATGTTCAAGTTATGTTTAATGGGATAAATTTGTATCGTTTCTTTTAAAAAAATTCATTACATCCGGGGTTCTCACGTCCTGGATACCACACCACCGTAGTAAATACCAGAATGATTTGGATTTTTTTTTTTATTTTAAAAAATAGACTTCTGAGTGAGGGTGAGGATGGCAGGACTTAAAGTTAAAATTATAAATAAAAATGTTCCAAAATGGTTAACTATAATATTTAGAATACAACAATAAAACACATAAAATTTCACAACATAATAAATCACAATATGGATTTTTAAAATTAATAACAAGATATATACATATCACAACCTGTACAGAGTGGTGTTGAGTTGGCTGCGTTGCTGGTTGAAGTAGTTATTTTTGGTGGTATAAGACTGGTACTGGTGAATGTGACACCATAGATGGGGCACTTTGTCAGCCATTCCCTTGACTTATTCGTCTTCCCTCGCGGATAATCCGGAGACATGGTTGGTCAAGTGTCCTTAGCCCATCATTGTTTTGGTGGACACTCCATAAAAATTCAATGACCAGACCAAGTCTTCACACCAACACAATACACTGATGAAAAATTATTATATTTTTCGTCTAGTTGGTGGAAATGAAAAAAAATAATCACACTTCTGTGTCTGAATTATTGTAGTATTGCAGTTTGTACTTCTTACAGGCCGTAGTCTCATTTACATTTTAATTAATCCTTATATCAATTGACTTATATCTAACTCTAAAGTGCAAGTATGTGTGTGTTCAAAGGACAAAAGTATATTATTTATTAACGAAAATCGATACAGTTAAAAATTTTACAAAAAATGCATTACTATGCATAAAAAAGCAATGATAAGCAATTTTTAAACAAATTATCAAAATATGCAAAAGAAGCCACAAATATGTACTCACCAGGTTATGAAACAGATTTTTAGCTAACCTAGCTTTAAATAGAAGACATGCATAAATATGCAATTTCTATGAGTTCTCATCCCTAATGATAACAGTATTAATTTCAGTTATTTTGAAATAGATGAGTTACAACATATTAGAAAGTATGAACTAGCTATTTTTTAGACATTTGAAATTTCGTTAGAATAAATAGCTTTCTACCAAACTTAAATCTATTGAAAGTGTCTAGAAAGGTGCAGGTATAATAAACTTAACAACTGAATAAAGTGTACATATTGAATTACTGTATGTTCCATTATAAAATTTGTCAAAAAAGTATTTTATTCAAAAATTTTAGGTAAAATAAAAATGAACAAAATTATAAAAACATATTTTCTCTTGTAATATCAAACTATTTTACATAAAAAACAAACTTATGACTAATCAACTATATTTTTCTTAAACATTAACATTTTTAAAGAAAAAGTTATAAATTTAAATAACTAAAACTTCATATAGGATAGCCTTGTACCATTACACTTGTTTCATTGGAAGTATTTCTCAGTAAACGGCTTACATAACTCTAAAAATACATAAGACTATATTAGTAGTATTAATATGTATTTTCAAATATAATTTAAAATTTATATGTTTAGCATTATAAAATAATTAAAAAATATATTTTCTATATAATATCATAATTTATAAAATACTTCAATTAATATATTACACTACTTTAAAAAAAAAGAAAATAATTTTATAATATATTGTATACATACTTTTTTAACATGTTCAGTTGCATAACCAATACACATTGAATGTGTAGTATGAGCACTTAAAACTTCACAGTAGTCTTTATTTCTATAAAGTACTAGTGCACCTGCAAGTTTTTCATTGATATCTTGCAATAATGGTGACTCTATTAAATTAAATGAATATCAAATAAAAAATTGAAAAACATGTTAAAAAATAAGAAAATTCTAAAGACTGGGGTATCATGTATATATATTTTTAGATTCTGAGCGAAGTGAAGAAGCTAGTGTTTTTACAATGATGTTTATTTTTTATTTTTTTTTTTTCTGTGTACAACTTTTCGTATAGAAATACTTGTCCAAAAGTTTCGATCAATAACTTTTTGAAACCGGATTTGCCTCTAGATTGTACTTTAAAGAGGTCATTTTTTGAAT